>CAKNXH010002432.1:212939-241513 GCA_932178445.1 Andricus quercusramuli
ATTTAAAAATATATATATTTTGCACTTGGGACAAAAATAAAGTTGACGTGTTTCGCCAAAAAAATATTTTGTTTTAAATTAATGAGGGTAGCTACCCCTAAACACTTTTTAGTTGTTGTGTATGATGATATAAACTTTCCATACACAAAGAAAATTGGGAAAATAGTTTCATAACGAAGGAAGTGAAATAGAGCCCATCCAACATGAATAAAAAAATTACGCGGGGGTAAACCACCTCTAGATATTTCTAAAAATGTGCCGAAAATTGCTAAATTCATAGGAGTAAATTTAAAAATATATATATTTTGCACTCAGGACAAAAATAAAGTTGACGTGTTTCACCAAAAAAAAATTTTGTTTTAAATTAATGAGGGTAGCTACCCCTAAACACTTTTTAGTTGTTGTGCATGATGATATAAACTTTCCATACACAAAGAAAATTGGGAAAATAGTTTCATAACGAAGGAAGTAAAATAGAGTCCATCCAACATGAATAAAAAAATTAGGCGGGGGTAAACTACCTCCCAATTATGCATAAAATTGCAAAAATTAGTCTGAAATCGAGCAAAAATCCGAATAAAATACGTGTTGCACACAAAAATTAGGATGAAGGTATTTATGTATTTTTAAGAAAAAAAGAGCATTGAAGAGCGTAACTACCCCTAAATTGTTTCACATATTAACCTTCATGATTAAATCTTGTGCGCATTATTTTCAAAGTTTGTTCAACTTTAAGTTATGTGATATGTTGTAAATGAATCACCTTCTTTTTTCGCAAGATAAAATTTAGCACAGAAGTACAATAATAGAATAGCTGACAACGAATATTGAATCTTTCCTGTTGTTTCTGTTCAAATAATTTTCAAATTTGTTGTCATTCGACATTTTTAAATTCGTTGCCAGCAATTCTATTATTGCACATACTGTGATAAATTTTATCTTTTGAAAAAAACAAGGTGATTCAAACCAGGATAGAACCTGGTCCGTGCCAACATTAAACTGGAAAATAACAGCAATGACGTGAATAATGTACGAAAACCTGCAATATAAAAACCCCAGAATGCAAAAGAGGATTCAGTCTAGTTTTCAACACAGTTACTTTACCCGAATCCTGTCGAACCGTTCACTTCAAGTTACAAGTGCTGCATTCTGTTCAAATTTGAACCGATTTGTTCATTGAAAAAATTCTGCGTGCTTAAAGTTAGTTCGAAAATTCTGTGAAGTTCCGGAACGTGGAAACCAGGAACCTCAGAATCCCTATAACCCAAAGAAGCAGAGACCAACAAATTTGACAGGAATCGCAGAATAAACCAAAAATCATCAAGCAAAACGGTAAGGTAACCAATAATTTTTCCAATTTCGATATTATGCATGAAAAATCTTAATAGGGGAAGGTGCTCTGCCTTGGGCCATTTTGCGTTTCCGAAGTTTTTGCAACTACTGATTGATTAAATTGCAAAAATGGTCAATAACAGTTCAAAAGGCTGACCACTCGACTTAATAAGGAAATTTTTGTTCAGATTTTTATTCACATTATCACATAAAAAAGCGTTTTCAAACAAATTTAACATTTGACCCAAGGCAGGGTCCGGGGGCCCTGCCTAGGGCCACACATTCACATCTCTGTAAACTCTGAATAAACTACCTTATTTCTTTTATGATGGATGTTGTTTATTCATAAAATAAAACAGAGATGCTCGATTTGAACTTTTTCCTTGCGACGAAAAAACTAATCGCTTTTATATACATTACAATTAAATTTAATGCCGTAAAAATACTTTTGAATAAGAAAATTAATTACACTTCATCTTTTGCAAGTTTTTCTTTTCTAATACTGGATTTCTCAACAATTTTTCCGCTTTTTCTGATGTGAGTGAGTTTACAATCGTTAGCCATGGCTTTGAAAAACCGAGATTATGGGTTTGACTGGGGAAAATTTGGATTTTCTGTTAAACTTTTTCAGTTGTCTTCTGATATGGAAAAATCTTTAAAAAATATAAAAATTGTTTGAACCTGTCCCAATGTATACGCCTTACAATTTGATTCAGATTTTTTACCAATGTTTTAATATTTCTGTTGCTTTTAAACAAAACTTTACAACCTTTCTACAGGTTTGAAAATGAAGGTGAATCCTTTGAATGTTATAAATTTACTGCTGGCTACATTCCAAACATTAAATATAGAAGAAACTCCGACAAACGTTAAGGAAATTGAATTAAAGGATCATTTTGAAGCAATTCTGTTGGATGCCATGGAAGAATTTAACGGGGTGGAGATGATGATTGAAGATTCTTTAGATTTTCAAGAACCTTTTAAAAATGCAGATGCACAAATCATAGAGGATGATGTTCAACACCATATTCCTGATTCGCCTTTTTCACCTACGGATAAATGCACGATAGATGAGGAAGAATTATCATACGACTATAAATTAAGAGCAGTCGAATATTGGAGAAGTGGAAAGAAGAAAAATTTAAGTCTTGAGAGTGTACAGCAAAAATTCAGAAGAGTTCTTTCAGTAAAACAGTTAAGACGTTGGGCCCATACTCTCCATAAAGGCGGTACTTATAGAGAAAAAGTTGCTAGGATATGTGACATTACATTGGAAAAGTTCAAAAAAGCAGTTGACAACGGGCTAATTGTTCACGATAAAGACATACGCAGATGGGCATTACAAGCACAAAAAGAGGTGAGCCATGAAGATTTTCGCTTCCGTGCTTCTCGAACATGGCTTGCTAAATTTAAAAGCAAACACAGAATAGTGTCCAGAAAAATAAACAAGTTTGTTACCAGAAAGACTTTGGAAAATGTTGATGAGTTAAAAATGAAGGCAGATGAATTTGTAGCCAGTGTGAAGCAAGAGATAGCAAATGTTGGAGTACAGAATGTTTATAATTCGGATCAAAGTGGTTTTCAATTGGAAATTCATTCCGGGAGAACTTTGGCTGTTGAAGGAGAAAAAAAAGTGGAATGCGTTGTCCAGTCTATTTCGTCCACGACCCACAGTTACACTATCCAACCACTAATATCTGCTGACGGGAAACTTCTTTCACCTCTATTTCTAGTTCTGAAAGAACCGAGCGGAAAATTTGGACCAATTGTAGATGAGACATTATTGAGGCCGAGTAATGTGTACGTAGATGCTTCAAAATCGGGAAAACTTACCTCAGGTAACATTACATTATCTACTTCTATTAAAAATTGTATGAAAGCAATGATAATTGGTTTTATTGTTTGCAGATCACTTCAAGACTTGGTTGGAGGCCATTTATTTTCCAAATGTAGGACCAAATAGCGTTCTACTTCTTGATTCATGGACTGGTCATTGCCCAACTGTAGTAGAAGAAGCAACACCCTCCGACAAAATTGTGAATTTTAAAATTATTCCAACAGGAACAACAGGGAAAATTCAACCTTTAGATGCATTTGGGTTTAGAGTTTGGAAAAATTATGTGCGTCACTTTTCCGATTCTGTTATTTTGATGAATTACGATATCAATTTACATATCAGAAATAATATTATTAAGCTTCAGTCTTTGGTGCATAATCAATTAACCTCGCCAAGATATACTAATCTTTTTAAATACTCATGGTACAAAAGCGGATATATTGCAGAAAAACCAAGTAAATTCGAAAATCCGGTGGACTTTAGCTTCGGTGATTCTTGTAACACACATTGTGACATATCAGGTTGTACGAATATCGCTGTAATTCGATGTTCGTGGTGTAAGAAATCATTATGTTTTAAACACTTTTTTGACGAATATCATTATTGTTCAACGTTTGAAGAATAAATCATCGATATACTGTGTGAAACAGGTATTTTCTCCGGATTTTTTTTGCTCGATTTTAGTCTTATTTTGCAATCTTCTACATAATTGGGGTATGTTTACCCCCGCGTAATTTTTTTATTCATGTTGGATGGGCTCTATTTCACTTCCTTCGTTATAAAAATAATTTCCCAATTTTCTGTGTGTATGAAAAGTATATATTATCATAGACATAAAATAAAAAGTGTCTAGGGGTAGCTACCCCCATTAATTTTTTCACAAAGTTTTTTCTGCGAAACACGTCAACTTTATTTTTGTCCCAAGTGCAAAATATATGTATTTTTTCATTTTCTCCTATGAATTTAGCAATTTTCAGCACATTTTTAAAAATACGTAGGGGTGGTTTACCCCCGCATAATATTTTTATTCATGTTGGATGGGCTCTTTTTCACTTCCTTCGTTATAAAAATAATTTCCCAATTTTTTGTGTGTATGAAAAGTATATATTATCATAGACACAAAATAAAAAGTTTCTAGGGGTAGCTACCCCCATTAATTTTTTACAACGTTTTTTCTGCGAAACACGTCAACTTTATTTTCATCTCAAGTGCAAAATATATTTTTTTCAAATTTTTTCCTGTGGATTTAGCAATTTCCAGCTCAACTTTGAAAATATGTAGGGGTGGTTCACCCCTGCATAATTTTTTTATTCATGTTGGATAGACTCTATTTTACTTTCTTCGTTATAAAATTAATTTCCCAATTTTTTTGTGTATGGAAAATATTTATTATCATAGACACAAAGTAAAAAGTTTTTAGGGGTAGCTACCCCCATTTATTTGAAAAAAAAATTTTTTGGCGAAACACGTCAACTTCATTTTGGTCTCAAGTGCATAATATATTTTTTTCAACTTTTTTCCTGTGAATTTAGCCATTTTCAGCACAACTTTAAAAATATTTAGGGGTGGTTCACCCCCTTAAGTTTTTTTTTTTTTTGTTGAGAAAATTACGTTATTCATCTCTCATCACTAGGAAACTTTTCCAGTAGGTTTGGTCGAAATCAATTTTGTTTTTATACACAAAACCATACAATCGACACTTGCGAACCCTATCTTTGAGGGGTTGTTTCACCCCCTTAAAGTGTTTTTCCGCAGATAAAAAAAAATACGTGTCGCTTAGTTTTTCGAGTACTACAACATATATCAGGGAGAATCAAATCGGCGAGGGACACCTGGAGTACCTTCCTTGTAAGTTAGAGAAAGCTAATATATTAAAAGCAATTCAAAGCAACAATTTTGGACCACAGAATAATCCGAAAACTAAGCCATTTTTGGATGTTACTAATCAGAATGCTCTGTCTGATCTCATAATCGAAAATTTGATCCCGATTCAGAGTGAGTATGAAATGTCTAGAATTACCTCCGGCGTTTAATATAATGTTTCATGGAATCTTTCACTTTTCAGAATCTCTATGAACAGATTTGCAGATTTGGCTAAACAAATCAAGAACATGTTTCCAAATAAAGCCGAGGTAAATTTTCTACGGTCAGGGAAATGCTTCATTAACTGCTATTATGTAAAATATCCTTTCCTGGTACAACCAGAAGGCTATACTTTGGTGAGAATAAAAAAATATGGCTTTACAACCAGTCATTTCATTTAGTAGATTCAATTATGACATTTTTTTCAATTCCACAGCTGGAACAGGACTTTATTCAAAGTTACCCAGAAAAGCAGTATACGATTATCGAAAATTGGGATAATTTTGAACAGAAAGTGAAAGCAATCACCGGTAAAGACGGAGGTAATATTGTTCGCTGTTTTTTTACATTGAAATTTCACAAGTTAATTTGAATTGTAATGTAAACTTTTTTTTCTAGAACTCAGTGACGCCGAGGTCCTCTTGGACATTTGTTCTATCGTTACAGCGAAGCAAAAAACGAAGAGAGTCGCAAAAAAGTGGGTTGCTAACTCAGAGGAAATTACAGAAGGCTTCCTGTTGCACATCAAAGTAAGTATTACACGATAGCTCAAGGGATCTAATCTAGATTGAACTGAAGATTTTCAGAAGCCGTCGGGAAATTACTTCAGATCTTAAGTGGGATATTTATTGTTCGCAGGTGATTGATTCTTTACATGCCGAGGCGAATAGAAACATCAAGAGAGCAGCAGTGAACAACATTCATGTTTCGCCTTTCGCCGTTATTGTTGGAGTGGATGTGGACAATATAACTGACTCTTACATGTACATCGATGGTGTGCTGTTTGGAGCAGGGTCAGTTATACAAGCAATCAACATTACCTTCAAGGTTGTCCACGCTTTGCACGCAAAGTATCAAGAACAGAGCCAACCGGTGTGGCTTCTCTTCCAAAAAGTAATGTATAGCTTAAAATCTAAATGGGATAGTACAACAACGGTAGTTGAAGAACTATTGCCGAAATTCGGATAAATTAGATATTAAGTTAAATATAACAAAAAGCAGTAATATATAGTTTAAAAATTAAATATGACAGTGCATCAACAGTAGTTGAAGAATTGTTGCCGAAATTCGGATGGATGAGGTACTAAGTTGAATGTAATAAAATAGGAGTAAAAATGCCTCGTTGTGATGTATGTGAGGAAACCCAAAATTCGGCGAATGCTTTGTACCTTCATTTGAAAATTCTCCACAAAATCACTGCTATCAGCGAGGTTTCGAAATGTAAGCAAAGGAACGGATTTAGGCCAGTGAAGGGTTGGAGGCAACTTCGGAGGCAACTTCGGAGGCAACTTCGGAGGCACCTCATCAATTTTCACAAATGCCCCGTCGCAACTCCACAATCGAGTAAGAATAGAGTCGAATCAGTTATTTTGGGGAGGGCACTCAATAAAAGCAGTGAAGTGACTGCTATGGAATTCGAATCTGAGAATGATATTCAAAATGGTCACAATCATGATTCTCCTGCCACTCCTGCAGATATTGAAAATCACGTGCCATCTCTAGCTTTAACATTTATCAGTGAACTTTATGCAAATCCCAGAACTCCACGGAGTCAGGTGCAAGAAACTGTAGAGAGCGTTAGTGAATTGCTGGAGAAGATCGTTGCAACAATAAAGCCTTTTTGTGCTTCACTGGGTTCTGCAGATGACGCTCTTGACTCCGCGTTCTGTTTGAATGATATTCTCAATGGAGTTGTAAAGCCTTTCCGGGAAAATTTGTCCACTGAATTTCGAAGATTAAAAGCCATTGAAAACACGGGGAATTTCGTCAAAGCTAGGGATTACATAGTGGGCGATCGACTGGCAAATATTTTCGATGAAGGTAGGATAATTCAGGACAGAGCTTTTGTTAAGGCTAAGTTTGTCTGTATGCGAGAAGTCCTTACAGAGTTTTTCTCCTTGGAGGGAGTCTTGAATGAAACACTATCGTATTTGCACTATCTTGACCTTGAGAAAGAGAAATGCTTAGTCTCAAATTTTGTGCAAGGGAAATTATGGAGTGAAAAGAAAAAAAACTTCTTCTCGAGAACAGTTTTTCCTCTTTTCATACACTATGACGATTTTGAAGTGAACAACCCTCTTGGTTCTCATGCAGGTGTTCACAAGATTGGAGGAATTTATGTTTTAATACCTTGTTTGCCTCCAGAATTCCGGGCTAGAGTAGAAAATATTTTCGTGGCAGCATTATTCAATTCGAAAGATCGGAAAACCTCGAATGAGGGTAATGATGCAATTTTTAGTATACTGGTCAAGGAACTGAATTTCCTTGCGCGTGAAGGAATCGAAGTGAAAGTTGATGGTGAACCCACAACTATTTATTTTGCTCTAGGACTCTTTTCAGGCGACAATGAAGCGCTTAACAGTGCTTTAGGCTTCATGGAGGGTGCAAATGCGAATTACATAATGCAAATGCCTTGTTTGCACGAAGAAAGTGATATGCATTAATAAATTAAACGCGAAGTTAAAATCATTCAATTACGTGATAAATGGTTCTTTGACACTACTTGAGATCCAGAATAAATACATTTTCATATCCACTAGTGAAATGCACATGTTTGTTTTAATATTTCCTTTGCTTATTTCAGATATAATTAAAGGTTCCATTGATCTAAACGATGAAGTATGGCAGTTTTTCTTTGTTTTAAGAGAAATAAAGGATATTTGTTCTTCCAGATCCATTAGTGCTAACATTTCAGATATTTTAGAATCACTTTTTTTCAGCATCGTACTTTATATCACAAGTTATTTAATGATGCATTAAAACCCAAGCACCATAACATGACACATTTTCCCAAAAACATTGAAATGTCTGGTCCTTTATCAAATCTGAGTGTAATGAGATTCGAATCAAAAAACAGGGAACTAAAAGCAATAGCAACGGCAACAACTTCAAGGCTTAATATTTGCCATACACACGAAGGAATAGTAAGGAGTAGTATCCCTGTAAGTGGGGAGTGGGACGAGCGACGTCCAATAATTCGTTAATGCTAGCTACGAATGAAAACTCTTATGCTGCCCCGTTCACATGCGCACTGGCGGTTGCCATGCCAACGATGTCAACACGCGTTTGAAGTTTCGAACTTGTGTATTGAACGAACATAAACAAACGAACATATCCTCCATGTGCATCGAGATGTCAAAAGGTAACATATTGAGTGGGTATAGCATGTGACTGCGAAAACAGCTCTGCGCATGTGCACGGGGGAGCATACAAGTTTTCATTCGTAGCCAGCATTGATGAATTATTGGACGTCACTTGTCCCACCTCTGCTCACCGAACACATAGGGTGATACTACTCCTTACTATTCCTTCGTGGCCATACAGTTGCCCTCAAAGAACAGCCAAGATTATGCCATCGACTGTCATCCAAGATCGGCTTCTCGCGCAAATTTGATCATGGGATTGGAGAGAGATTAGATTGCTTGACTGAAAGTGATCAATATTTTAGATTGCGGGAATCTATTCCAAAAACATTTTCGAGCGGGTTGCAATCCATGGTATTTCGTACAGAATTGGTTCTTTTGTGATGCTGGATGTAAACTCTTATGGTTTTCCTGAATCTTGTAGAATTTTCAAAATTTTACTAAATGAGGATCAGAAAGTTTGCTTTGTATGCGAAAGTGTTTTAGTTGATTGCTTCAAAGACTGTATGCATGCATATGAAATAACTAGCAGCGAAGATCTCGCATGTAAATTGTATGAAAATTTAGCCACTCCTTTCCTTCTAACCCATCATTGCTCATATTGTGGGAAAGATTTTCTTACGCTAAGACATGCTGTGTAGTAGATTATAGATGATAAATATTCACTATTGTAAATTATTGTAAATAAATATTATAAATGTGTTCCAATAAAATAATTTCATAAACTTCTATCATGTTCTATAACTGAATAAGAACCTTGCGCTTAATATTCACCACTTTAATACCATAGTGGAACGGACAAATCGTGTAGTAGAACCTACTAAACTGGAAGCTGTTTAGTAAGACTTACTAAACAGTAATAGTATTTAGAACGAAAAGTTCAATAGAAGCTACTAAAACGGACAGCGTTTAATGAAATCTACTAAACAGATTTAGTTTGTAGAATCGATCACATAGCGATATCTACTAAACAGGACGCTGTTCAGTACGGCCTACTAGATAGAATTAGTGGGAGCTACTAAACAAGACGTTAAGGCTAGTGCTTTCTACGAATCGTTCAGTCGAGGCTACTAAACAGAACGCCGTTTAGTGCGACCTACTACTAGTTAATGGGAGCTACGAAGCGTACAGTAGGCGCTACTAAACAGGACGTCAGGGCCAGTACGTACTACGAGTCGAGTAGTGGGGCTCACTGAACGCCGTTCTCTATCAGAAGACGCAGGCTAGGCAAGACCAAATGTGGGCGGCTGAGTACGTGCAGCAGTGCCGTGATGGTCTAAAAGACTTGGAGGATATTTTGGAGAAAATGCAGGCTTTCAGTAATACGAAAAGGAACATGTTCATGCCTATTAGGGATGGACTCAGTGAGGCGAGGACTGTCCTGATGAACATGCAGTGCAGTGTAAGAGGTGCTTCGGCGTTTTACCAAGACGCGCTAAAACACGCTGGAAAGGAGGTAGCGAAAAAGTACAAGAAGATGGAAAAGGTGACCAAAGAGACCAGTCACGACGGTACGCAGACTGAAGAAGCCGTGGAAGCATGTCGAGTCTGACCCCTCGAGGCCACTGAAGAAGCGGATGAGAACCCGTCCCACGACTGTGGCGGCCTTAACCCCTAAAAAAGAAGAGGACGGGGTGCCTACACCCGCAGCCCAGACGAATAATAAGAAGCAGAAACAGAAGAGAGCCCGACCCGAGGCGGTTTTGATAAGACCAGCCTCGGGTTCAAGCTATGCGGAGGTTCTTAGGAACCTCAAACAAAAGGTGATTCCGGACACCCTTGGTGTAAAAATCAGGGGTGTCAGGCAGACCCGAAGGGGAGAGGTTCTTGTCGAGATAGGGCCAGCTTCGGAAGGTGCATCAAAGCTGTCCGCGCCAATTAAGGATGCTGTGGGAGATGGGGGAAACGTACGTGAGCTCGTTCCCCGCATCGAGGTCGAGGTCCTGGACCTCGACTTGATCACGTATGAAGAGGATGTGGAGGCTACGGTCCGAAAGCATTTCGGAAAAGCAGCAGCCGGAGAGGTTAAGGTGAGCCTCACAAAGAAACCCTACAGAGGCAATCTCAGGGCCTTTGTGGAGCTGAAGGAAGAACTGGCGTCAAGACTCTTTCGAACAGGACACCTGAAGGTAGGATGGGTGTCCTGCAGAGTCAAGAAGAAGACGCAGGTTCTACGATGTTATCGCTGCCAGGGCTTCGGCCATATGGCAGTGAGGTGCGAGGGGCCCGATAGAACGAGGGCCTGCTGGAGGTGCGGCGAAGAGGGCCATAGGGCTGCGGATTGCGAAAGCAAGCCGCAGTGCTACCTCTGCGCCGCAAAGGGAGAGAAATCCTGGACGGACCATCTGCCCGGGACTATGCGGTGTTGATCGTTCCGAGAGGCAGCCTCATCGAGGAAACCTCATGGATGGCCAGATTAAAGAATCGCACCCAGCCAGGATGCCGAAAGCCGACGACCCCGGGTTGTGGTACGACCGTGCATGCGTGCATCTTGGTTGGGTGAGAAGCGTTGTAATGCCAAGCTGGCGTCCAAAAGTGGAAGTCAAAGCACGACTTAGTGGCCTTACCCCCATGTCCTTGAAGTAATGCGAAAGCGGTTCCGAGGACATGGGTTGGCGGGAAAAGGAGTTAAGGTTTAGTGGGAAGGTGCCGTTTGGTAAGTCCCACACTCACCTTCGTTCCTTGTGAACTACGCGCCCATGTGTGCGTCTCACGTGTATATATTTTTAATATATATGCATGAGATGCATATATTGGGCTCGTGGTCCCCAAAGTTCGAATGTGGCTGGTGCATGAGCATTTTCCGTTTTTACTCCTTAAAAAAAAAAAAAAAAAAAAAAAAAAAAAAGTAGGACCGACGAAATGACCGTTTTGTCGATTTTTGGTCCGTCCATATTATATTACTAAATGGCGTAGTAGCTATGACTGATGATTTGGTAGTATTCACTAAACCCTTCTCTCAGTGTAGCTTTGTAAAAAATATAGCTAAGATGGTCGAGTTATCTTAATTGAAAATTATAATTAATACGATTATACAAATTGCATACATATTATTACTTTATCCTGCTGCAGGTATTTCGGAAATCGCATCTGGAACAACAACTCTTCCAGCGAAGAGAAGATTATTTGTTTCGAGATCCACCAAACCAAACAGGAATGGACGATTGACCCTGAATGTTTGTGGTGCAGACGATATCATCAAAGGAACCACTGATATTGCTAAAAAATATAATATCCAGGCATTAATGATTAATTGAATTCTTTTGAACATACGCTTACTATGCATAGAAAAAGCCTTAAGAAAGTGGGTCTAAAATTCCAAAAACAAACCTTCACAGATGACATCTTAACGTCTTATTTTATATAACCTTGAATTATTTTGTATTTCCTTGGATTTCTTTAAAATTTACTTGAATTCTTTTGGATTATTTTTTATTTTGTGCATTCTTTTGAATCCATATTCAAGTGTCTATATACATTTATCTCGACATGAAAGAATTTGGTTGTATTGAAGTGAAAAATAGAATTCTGAAGGCTAAAGTTACGCCTCTTGCTACATTTGAAACTGTATTTTTTAAAAATCTGAATTAGCTAAAAATGAGTAACTGAATATCAAATTGTCACTAGCAGATTCTGTTTGTTATTATTATTCTCAGATAACTGCTCAGTTCAAATCACTCGAATTCTTTTAAATTCGCTTGAATTCATCTACATTTACATGGATTCATTATACAATCGTAAATTCTTTTACATTTTTGTAAATTCTTTTGAATTCGCTTTAATTTTTTTTCAGTGCACCTACTTTATTTTGAAATTCCTTGAATTATTATGGATTCTTAATAATTCTTCTCAATTATTTTGATTTCTTAATTTCAGATGTATGAGGTGTATGTGTAAAATTGTCGTTACCAACTCTAATTTAATTTTTTTCAAGTATAAAATATTTCTTATTAAGGTAAATATCCCAGTAATCGTGACTGTCCCAGTAATCGTGAAACTTGGTTATAGTTTGAATATATTGTCACGATAATAAAAATCACTTATTTTTACCATTTTATAATGGCAAATAGAAATTACATTCACTCAGATGAAATAAAAAGCAAGAAAATTGGCATCGCGATTACTGGGACTAAGGTCACGATTACTGGGACGTTTACCTTATATTATTCCTAAATTTACAAACATTAAGCAGCATTCTTGAAAAAAATTGTTTAAATTTTCCCACTTGTCAGTTGAAAAAAATGTAAATATACTTCTTAAAAAATTATTTTTCTAATTAATTAAGCGGGACCGCGCGAACGCAAGTCCCTTCACACAAAAATTATACGCCCGAGTGCTCCTAATTTAGAGCAATCGCGGAGTTCAGCTCAACCAAAGTGCAATGGAAAAAGCCTCCTTCCGAAGGAACCGCCTTTTTGATCGCGGTTTACCTTTGCGTCAGGTAAGTTACGAGCATGGCAAATACAGATTTATTTAATATCTCAAAGATTAATCTCACTTGTGAGAAAGATTTTGAACATAATTTTCACTTGTCTTGTAATCATAAGTAAGAAACTTCACTCTTTCGATAAAAAATTTAAGAAATATTTTTCTTTTGTTTCTCATATTATCCCGCAAAACTTCAAATTTCGCGTCGCGTCGTTAGAAACGTCAGTTTTGAGTCAACTATTATTAAATAAAAATCAGTATGTTTTTTCAGTCGACCCTGATTTATTTTTAATTAGTAATCAATTGTTACTAATAATTACTCAGAAAGGAAAGCCAGAACATTTCTGCTTTGTAAAGGGAATTTTCGATAAATATAAAAACATAAATCTGATGTATGTTTTCATCTGAACTGATTTGATAAGAGTGAATCACTACTGTAAGAAAACAACAAGGAAAATCAAACATGTGAGCAAATAAAATTAAGTTTTTTCGTGAATTATCATTATCTTATATAATTATGTAACTAGAGATGCTTATGTCAGAAGAGAAGCTGTTGATGAAGCCAAAGTTCAGGATTTACTAATATCATTTTTCAATCAGATATTTCAAGTTAAGATCCCCAAAATTAATCTTATAAAGAAAAATAAATTGTTTAGGCTTTTGTAGGAAACCCTTATGCAGTTAGAGAGATCTTATCTTATATGTTTAATGCGAGGAAAAATAGTGAAAACTCGAAGAAAAATACTCATTTAGACGATATTAGGCAAAAACATGCAAATTTAGGCCTTTTTACTCAAAATGACCCCGTTAGCACGCCTAGCGCAAAAACTATTAGGTCTAACGACTTCATTTTTTGCATGGAGGTGTGTTTCAAGTATCTAATGGAAAGAAAAATAGTAAGAACCCTGAGAAAAATACACATCGAGACGCTGTTATGCAAAATCATGAAAATTTAGACCTTTTGATTAAAAAATTCTCGAAATTGACTTAAATTCAGTTCAAAACCAGCATACAAGATCGGAAATTTTTTGGAAAAGCTAAAAATGTCTTTATAAACTGCTAGAGTCAACGTTACAAAAATTATTCACAAATTTAACTGAAACCCAAAATACGGAATTGGAAATTTTCAACAACAAAAAAAAACTGAAAAATCTTAACCGCACCCGTTTCCACCTGTCGCCCACTTGCTGAACTGATTTTAGTTTGTTTGAAACAAGAAGTAAAAGTTTCCACAATTTTAAAAGGCAATATCGCAAAAAAAATCACAATTTTGCGATCCTTTATACTTTATAATTCAAGTAACACCAAAAATGAAGAATATGAAACAGTATTATAATGTTGTTACCAGTTGCTGCAGCTGCTATCGTTCCAGCTTCATTCACCTCAATTTTGGCATTGTGAAGCACACTGCTAACTCGAGTCGGTCCGTTTGATATTATTCCAGACAGGTTCGCCTTGAAGTCGAATAAATCTTTGATGCCCAACTAAGAAAACGAGAGTTTATTGCATTAATTATTAATTATATTTATGAATAGGTGACATATGTAATATATATATATATATGTAATATATCTATATGAAAAAATCTGCCCGCTGCGTGGGGGCACATTCGCCAATATGTTTACCTCGCGCCACGCGCTCGGTCATTGTACTTCTCCCACATTTTCGCATAGACCTTTTAAAATTAAAGCTCAAACCATGGACTCATCTAATTTGATTATTCTGAATTCTCTTTCATTAAAGCTCCTTCTGCTTTAACGAATACATTCTCATCAAAATTAAAATTTAACCAAAACGCGAACTTTTCTATATTATGCTCAACTCTATTATATTGAATGTATAATATTATGTTAGTTTTTGTACCTCGACCCGGGACTACTCATTAAGACATTGCAAAATATTTTCAATTTTTTTTCATGATTACTTTAATATTTGTTTCTCATTTGGCAATAATCTTCATTTGCAGGTACCTTGAAAAATGTATCATTTCAATAAATGTATATTATTCAAATTCATAATGTGAAATGCTATTGAAACAAACGTATTTTCACCATCTTGTTTTTATAATTTAAAAAAGTGCGCGTCCTATCAATAAAAGGCCGTAGGAACATTTTTATATCTAATTTAGGCGAACAATTGTGTTAATAGACATTTTATTGTACCTTGTGTCGTTGTGCATTTTATCCAAAAATCATTCAGAGCTAATTTGTAGATATGAAATAAACGAACAATTTTGTTAAACAACATATCATTCTATATATCTTGTACCGTTTTTCCAAAAATGTAATTTCTTGTTTCATGTTATTTTTTACGATTAAACAAAAACGACTATTCGTATGAAAAAGTGATTCATATAGCGAATTCGTAGATCTTTTTTGGATAAACAACTATTGTTCATTCATTTTTTTGTATCTTGTGTCGATTTTCCAAAAATTAAATTTTTTTCTCTCAATGTTATTTTTTACTATTCAAACAAAAAGTATGCGTCCAACAAAAAATTATTTATAACAAATTAGTAGATCTTTTCTGGGTGAATAACTTTGGTCTATTTTGTTCGTAGCTTGTGCTATTTAAAAAAAAAATGTATTTCTTCCATTTTTAATGTTATTTTTCACTATTAAAACAGAAGCTATGCGTCCTATCAAAAAATGATTAACAACAAATTTGTAGATCTTTTTCGTACGAACGATTTTTGTATTTTTTCGTATCTTGCATAGTTTGACCGAAGAATGGAATTTTTTTATTTTTAAAAACATTTTTTACGATCAAAACTAAAAATATGGGTCTTATAAAAAAAATAATTTGAAAAAATGTATGCATCGTTTTGAGGTGATTAATTTTGCGAATATTTTTGTGAATTTTGAATTTGAGTTTTGCTGGAGAAAGGAATTTTTTATTTTAAAAAAGCATTTTCAATGGATAATACCAGAAAAGTTGGTCAAAATTGGCTGGTCAACAAAATCCTCCTTTCTTTTCATGCCTTCAAAAAATGTATCAAAGAGCAATCCAATCGCATAATACCTTCCGAAAGTTACCGTGCCTATACAGACTACAACGACGACAACGACAGACACCAGAGTAAAATCAATTTTTTCTGAATCAGTGAGTCAAAACCGTCGAGATTTGAGGAAATCCGCGAAACTCAATTCTTATACATAAAACCAATAACTTCTGATTGAGATGAGAATGTAAAAAATATATAATAAAACTTACTCGCTCGAGAGCTGGTCGCAAATCTAATTTATTTTCAATGCTAAATCTTGGAATCCGTAGCAGCACCTCCGTATCTCGTAAACTTTTCAGCAACACGGAAACAGGAATATATGAAAGATCCTTCGATAAGATATGTAGAGCGTGTTCTCCGTGTCTAGTTGGGAGCAGCAGAATCATTGAGATTTTTCCTCCCTGAAATTCGAATTGATCTTAAGACTTAGCTTAGACAAATATCAGGTAGGTGCTAAACGACCCCACACATGATGTGCGGAAAAGACCTTTTGGTCAAAGTTCGGTCAAGTTCGGTTTTCTGATGCTTCAGGTGATGTTTATCAAAAGTCGCAATGAGGCAATTTCACCGAAAGACTTTTTCCATACATTTTGTGCAGGGTACTTTCTGGAATAACTAAATTTTATTCAATTTAATTATTGACATAGTTTTTAATTACTTGCTTCAATATCTATAATAAAATAGAAGGATATCTTGATTCTTCAAATTACCGTGTAAGGGATTTCAACGACATCAGCGTCCAAAGATGGAACATAACCGAAACTATATTGTCCAAAGTTTTCCATCATATTAACTTCTTGACAACCATTTTTGAAAGTCTGAAAGCAACGAGGGCGTGTTGATTTTTTATCAAATGTATAAAGCCACGTTCCTTTGAAATAAAGTGCTGTAGTCAGAATGATTTTAGTGTCCAGACTAAGACCACCTGAAAAAAAATTCGGAATACTTGACAACGTTTGATTTTTGAACATTTTAATCATAACTTTAAAAAAACTTGAACTTTAATTTTTGAATAGGAACACTTGCTTAGGAGTTTATTAAATAATTACCAGGATCCACAATAGAACTGATATGATTCTTCGTTGCCATCTTGATCCAATCATTGATAGCCTTGGCAGAATTAACAGAATCCGCAAAATCAACAGGCAAAACTTGGCTATTATAATGCCTAATTAAATTTTCTTTGTAGTTTGGTGATATCATTACGTTTTTCCCCATCCAAAGAGATGTGGCTATAGTAATCTCAGTATTATTTATTCCACTTTGTTGTAATTCCTGTAAAACTCCATTTATATATTTTAAACTAATAATAACTTAATAAATAAGCAACAATCATTTCGTAATTAATAATTAATTCATTAATTACGAGATTAATTATATTTGGCCTGCCCTTAGCTCCGTTATATAAAAGCATTGGAAAAGATACTATTTTTCTAGAAGAAATTATTGCATACGGTGAAGCAATCTTTTAATATACGTTATGATCTTATTTGAAATAGATTCTTTAAAATGGAAAAAAGTAAAGTTTCATCTTGTAATTGTTTAACTATTCAAATGTAAACACTTTATAATTGATTTAAAAGATAATTCATCGTAGATCCAATATCAAATTACACTTTATATGAAAGAGAAGGAATATTTTACCGAAAAAGGACTGAGAGTTCGTCTCACAGCATCTCTGACGCCATAATCATCCACTGGTAATCTTAAAGTAGACAAAAGTTGTTGTCGAGTTTGTCCGCCACTTCCTTCTGCAATTGTCATTAACGCTGCTTTGACACCGGCAGGTGCGACTACTAAATTTCCTTCAGTCTGCTCATTTAATTCCTATTTTAAATTTACACAATAAAATATATTCATTATCCGTACCACTCTCTTATAACATGAATTTCACTAAAAGATTATGAAAATTACCTGTAATAATTCGATGTTGAAAAAATTGTATCTCTCTTCAACCCCAGGAACTCCTGGTGGTACTAAAATGATTAATTTATAAATATTAATTTACTACAAAAATTAATTAAATACATAATCAATAAACCATTTCATTTCTATCAACGTAATTTGAAAGTATTCATCTAATTCATAAATATTATGAACAAAATAACATTTTCTACTTGTCTACTAAATTAAATTTCATTTTTAATGCCAATCACAAAAGCAAAACAAATCTGCTTTACCACTTCCATATACATATATGTGGAAGTATAAAAACTATAAAATCAAGGACGTATAAGGAACAGGTTTCTTAGGTGTAATTATCGTTTCAGGAGTAACATTTTTGGAATCAAATTATCGTTACGGAATTTATGCGATTCTTCCAGGAGAAAATATTTCAATTAAATTTACAATTATTAATAAACTGAATTAAAAAATATATATATAAAAATGGTTATAGTTTGTAATAATATGTGTTTTAATGAGAAAATATTGTCTCTAATTGACAATATCGCACGTAAAATCGATCGCAAATTTCAAAATCAGAGTTTTACAGAAATGGATATTTTTAGATCAGTGTTGTGCAAAATAGGAAGCAGTCGTACCTGCGGAAATGTGACAAACAATACTCGACAGTAACAGAAACTTGTACATCCTGGATAATTATCACGCACAGCACTTTCTGTTAATTTCATGGAGCGGGAATCAAGTACAGCGTTTAGATGTTTGGCTATTCGCTATGGAATCGGGAAGCGCGCACAAGTAGTGCGCAACCGTTGATAGCAAATTTGTAATGGCTAATAAAAGAGATCGCGCAAGGTCCCCTTCTTATACAACTGTGGCTTTTATGCTAATTCATATACATAAATACATATGTACACTAAGCGATTCTGTAAATAATTAGATTCAACCGAGCAATGAACCTTTTGCGCATGTTTATGTCATCTCTAAACAGCGCCATGTGATGTAAATTCCAATAAAAAATCTTGGAAAACCCCAAAATGGTTATTCTGCAAAAAACCTATTCAATATATTATTTTATATTTTTAAACCGCAACACACACTAAATGGATCGTAATTTAAAGTGAAATTAAAAAATTGAAAATTGAAGAAAAGAATCAGCTGTGAGACCAGTTTTAAATACTTTTATTGATAAACACATCTGTAATTTATAAATATTAATGAAACAACTTGTAATTTATAAATACGGTCATCTTCAATGTAACCATTTATATGCTTAATTGTTTATTTACAATAAGTTCTGTAATGTATGACTATATTTTTGCATTGTGATGTAAAATTATGTTTTCTCATATTTTAAGAGAAATTCAAAGGGCTGGTGAAATGGGAAATTAATTACCATTAGTATGCGTATTTTCTTCCCCGAATCTCGTGGGAAAGTTGGGTGTCATATTTGTGTTTCCAACTCCTTGAAGTGGGTTTTCTACTTTCCCGATGAACAAAATTGTCCCAGTTGTTTCGTCCTCGATGTAGAAGATGAATGGACGATTAGCTATAAAGTTATCTTCTCCAATTTTGTTGGAAATTTGAATTTCTAAAATTCAAGTAAGAAATTATATACACATCTTATATATCGTAATTACATTTTTTGTTATATATTTTAGACTAAAAATTATAAGAAGAAAAACCAACCAGTTGCAACATAGGCTGCAGTACCCTTTTCGTTCACTTCGATTCCAGATTTTTGCAAAATATCCGAAACAGAAAGTTGAGGAGAATTGCGGTTCGTACGCAGAATTCCTGTGAGTGTTGCTGAATCTTTGAAAATGTCTTGAATTCCTAACTAAACAATTAGTGCTCAATTATTCAATTAAATTCTGGTTTGGAGAAATTTTAAAATGGTTCGGACATGTTGAAAGAATGAAAGATGAACGTCTAACGAAACAAGTGTATAAAGGTAAAGTAAATGGCAGTATGCCTAGAGGCAGACCGCGGAAAGAATGGTTGGAAATTGTGAATGAAACCTTAATCCGAAAAGACATGAGAAGCCACAGAAACAGGAGATCTTGCATGAAAAAATGCATGGACTTGAAGGAAGGTAGAGAAGTATGTCAGGCCAGAAAAGTGTGGTGGCAAATAGTTTATAAAAAGAATGTGAGATAAATAAATATAGAGATAAATAGAGAATATAGAGAAATAGAGATAAACAAATAAATAAATAAAAATAAATAAAAAGAGCCTCGGTAGCTCAGTTGGTTAGACGCTCGGACTTCACCTCAGAAGTCCGGGGTTCGATCCCTGAGCCGGTACCTCTTGAAATTTTTCTATGTGCACTACCGTGCAAAAGTATAATTCATTGTGTTCAACAGCATTTTATGATAAAATCATGATAAAAAATTCTATTTTCTACTTTATATACAAGATTTAATCATAAAATGCTGTTGAGCACAATAAAAAACAATCACAAACTCAAGAAATCCATTTTTTCGATGATGTCCTTATACTTTTGCACGGTATTGTACCTTTACCGAGGTTCTGGTGGTTCGGAACCCACCATTCCCCCATCATGCACTTGACTGCAACCCAGTTCGTGAATGATGGGGTAAAAACCAGGCTGTGCCCAATATGTCAGGGCACACGCTCTTATCAGGTCACTTGATTGCGTCCGTGACTGTTAATAAATACCGGGACAACCCCGTGCATAATGTTCAAACAAACAAAAAATCCAACTCTAACCAAAAAAATGCCTTCGACATATTGGGCTGTAACCATCTTAAGCCTGAGAGAAAAATTATAATAATAATAAAAAGAGCCTCGGTGGCTCAGTTGGTCAGACGCTCCGACTTCACCTCAGAGGTCCGGGGTTCGATTCCTGAGACGGTACCTCTGGAAATTTTTTCTATGTACCTTCACCGAGGTTCTGGTAGTTCGGAACCCACCATCCCCCCATCATGCACTTGACTGCAACCCAGTTCGTGAATGATGGGGTAAAAACCAGGCTTTGCCCAATATGTCAGGGCACACGCTCTTATCAGGTCACTTGATTGCATTATAATCATGCGTCAGTGACTGATAATATATACCGGGATAACCCCGTGCATAATATTCAAACAAACAAAAAATCCAACTGTATCCAAAAATGCCTTCGACATATTGGGCAATAACCATGTTAGGCCTAAGAGAAAAATGAGATAATCATAATAAAATAGGGATAAAAGATTTTATAAAAATACTTTACCTCTCTAAGTGTGGATTCCAGATGGCTAGTGAAATCAAATTTAAATTTTGGAATACCAACCGCTAATGATAAATCTTGCATTAGCCACATTTGTCTGCTAAAAGCAGAGGGATTCAATTTGTCAATCAGTGAATCCAGTGCACTCGATTTTCTGGGAAGAATTAAATACATTGCGTATTTGTGACCCTATAAATACATTTTAATTTCGGAAATTAATATAATATCAATATAAAATCCAAATTTAAAGAAAAAAGTGTATTTGGAAAATAAAAATAACTTTTTACACACAGAGTAAGGAATTCGGAGTATTTTAGCATCTAATTCAGTTGATGAAGAAAAGTAAAATCGCCCATAAGAATGCATCATTGGAACATCAATACTGTTTGTTGTTGTTGGATAAAATTTTCCTGCTCTAGTCGCCTTTTCCGAAAATGGTTGTCGGTCCCAAGTTCCTTTGAAAAATAGAGCATTCACAACAATCATCACAGATCCTTGTAGACTTTTTTCTGAAATTTTATATTTCACTTATTACTACACAATAAAGGTCTCAATATAAAAGCTTTTCTCCATAGATACTTTTTAAATTGAAATTCTTACTTGTTAATACTTTCTAAATAACATTTTTATGAACTTTTCACTCATCCGAAATATTTTAGGTAAACAAATAATATTTTCTTCCATTTAAGAGTTTATATAGCTCGAAATTATACGGAACTGGAAAAAAAGTGTGGACATGACGTTTAAGGTCTTACCATCTTCTATCATTTTATCTATATTATTTTCAGTTATATTCTTCACCCAATTATTAATGCTATCAGCAGTTGCGTGAGTGTCTGATAAATTTAAGTTCAATACGTCTGTAGAGTAAAACATTTTTATGATTGCAGCATATCTTTGTCTGAGTTGTACTGCGGAATCTATGTACATACGGGTACCGATATTTAATGAGTAATCAGGATTCTTGGCCTGCAAATGGAGCAATATTTGTTTAAAATGTTTGTAAAAAATTTTCAATCTTAAACAGGGCCTAAAATTTTTTGAATTTAGGACTACACGCACTTTTGTGCACACTCTCATTAATTGCCGTCTCCCCCCCCCCCCCACCCCCTCTCATTATTACACTTGTTGTCACACTAAATTTTAGGCCTTGATTCTAAAATAACTATAATTTTTCAGTAAAGTCTTCCAGTATGGAACAAATTGTGTGAATCCATTAAAATCGGACAAAGATGACAATTTTATTATCTACTTCGATGTCATTCGATCACTGATCCATACTTCAAGACTTTAAGTTCTTGTGTCATATCTATTTTTAAATGTGGAATAAAACTACAAAACTTCAAAAATTAATCAAGTGAAACATACTTGCCTGAAGTGAGTTTAAAATATAAGTAAACTTGTCTCTGGTAACTGCTCTATTTATTGGCAAATGCATAGCATTTGACAATTCTTGGGCAGTTTGACCTTGTGCACCCTCATAAAGATAAATCATGGCCAATTTTGCAGAAATAGGCGATATCAACATATTTCCAGAGTATTTTTTTGACATCACCTAATTGTTAGAAATCGATTTTTATTAAAATTGTTTATTTAACAAAAATGGATTGGATTTTTGTGTTCCAGTTACAATTATATAGGTACAAACTGCAATTGTTATAAGCAATCCTAATATTTGACGTTCCGCAAGGAAGGGGATCACTTTGTCGGTATATGGAGTTACGTAGAGAATTCCCGACATTATAAGCCTATAGGATGAACCCTCTCTCTAGGACTCTACGTTGGAAACCGAATTTCCGGGGCTCTTTTCAAGTTGGAACTTTGAAGCCCCGAGTTTCGAGAAAAATGTATCTAAACTCTAAAGTGTTTTATTTTCTCTTCAGACATAAAATTTACCTACTTCTGGTCACTTCCGGGACATGAGTATCGTGTCACGTGATAGAGTATGGATGGAAGTATGATTTCCCGTCGAAACCCCCAAATTGATACTTTTTACCTATGTTCGCAAATACACTAACATCTCTTAAACGACCTAATCTATGACCGCGAGAAAGTGGACCCTTTCCTAGCAAAACGGCACATATGATCATTAGCTGATTTTGTCCTTGAAATTCCTAAAGAGATTATGTGAAACTTCATTGAATTACAAAAATGTTATTTATAAATCATACAGTTATTATTTTTGTAAACAAATTTTTGATCTTCTTGTAAATTAATTACAATTAACAATCAGTATCAGTATATATCTCGCTGACTGTAAAAAGAATATTAATCGAGAACAACCCTGTGAAACATCTGGATAGTGATTGAAACTATTTGTAATTTTACACAGGTTTTAAGAGACCTGAAATGAAAGTTTTTAGTATCGATGGGCCCTTTTTAATTTCTAATTTTTGTTCAAAGTTCCCAAATTGTATAAATACTTTCCTTCAAAACTAAAATAAACTACTAAATATTTCCATTTCAGATCGTTTAAGCAAATATTACAGTAAAATTGTATTTATATTCACACTTTTAAGAAAACTATATATAACGCGATGAAAAATCTTTCCAACATGTATAATTCTTTACTTTGAAAAGATTCCAATCGAAAGTATCGAAACGTTCTCCTCGGTAAGGAATAAAATCGTCAATATCATCGTCAATGGTTGATGCATTTCTTGCAGCAGTTGGACCAGCCTCAATTATACTGTCTTGGATCAAAATAATAATGACAACTAGTGCCTGCCACCCTAAATAAGAATAAATAATAATAGTAAATAATGGAAATGTTTTGAATCGCAAGATCTAATTTTTGGTTATTACTGTATTTATATCGTCTACAGTAATTACACAGCCACACAAAAAAAATCTTTTTCCGGGTCTGGAGGTCAGACCATGTTTACTATATGTTTTTGAGATCGCTAATTTTGAATCCAAGATAAAAAAATCTGCCCGCCGCGCGGGCACATTCTCGTCGCGCGCTTTGCGCGCGGCTCGCTTCGCTCGCAAGTTTGAGCGCGCCTAGGGCGCGCGACTGTTGGATCTCGCGCTTCGCGCTCGATCATATATTTATCTCGCGCTTCGCACTCGGACTATTTACATCGCGCTTTACGCTCGGTTTCTCTAGATTTTTGAACTTCGTGTTCGACTTTGATGGAAAAAAAGCTTATTTGCAAATATTATAAAATTATAAAAACCTCTACATGTGAAGTGATTGTTAAATTTGTTTTTATTTTAGAATGAAATGGAAATTTATTTACTCAAGGTTCTATCGACCTTAAGGAACACATTCTCATCCAGACACTCGCGCTTCGCGCTCAATATGTGAATTGGAAATAATTTGAACCTTGCGTTCCACGCTCGATTCTGTGCACCGTATGATAGAAATGAAAAAGTCACGAATAAAACAAAAACTACGCATCCTATCAGAACATGATTTATAACAAATTTGTACCTCTTCTTTGGATGAACCAATTTTGTCTCTGTCATTTTTCTCGTAGCTTGTGTTATTTGTCTAAAAATTTAATTTTACTATTTCCAATGCTGTCTTTTACGAATAAAACCAAAACTACGCATCATATTAAAAAGTGAATAATAACAAATTTGGAGATGTTTTTGGGTGCATAGTTTTGTTCCATTCATCTTTGGTCGTATCTTGCATAGTTTGACAGCAAAATGAAATTATTGATTTTTCATTATTTTTTTTGTGTGATCAAAATTTGGATTTTTGATTTTTCAACAAATTCAAAAAGTTGTTACGAAAATATTGTAGGGTGTTCAAAAAGAAAAATTTTTCTCCTCTTGACTTTTTTTCATATCGTGCGTTTTTTGGCATAAAATGTTCATTTACGTTTGTTTTTTGTAATTTTGAAAATGCTATAACTCCGGTAATTTTTTTTATCCGAAAAAGTCATTAAGATAAATTGTTTGAGTTTTGGAGTACTATGAATAACCGTACATAGAATTTTTGAATTTTGAAAAAAAATGGTCTCAAAAATTGTCGAAATGCGCTCACTTTTTGAATTTTGATCAAAATTATCTGGTTAACGAACTTGTTCTTTCTTTTCAGGCCCTAAAGAAGTGTGCCAAAGCACAACCCAATCTGATGTTTTTTTTAAAGTTATCGTGCCTACAGACAGACAGACTACAGACAGACAGCTTGATAAAAACCTTTTTTTCTAGCTCAGGGGGTCTCAAAACGTGGAGATTTGATGAAAACCGATTAAGTCAAATTTTACATAAAACCAATACCTTCTCATTACAATGAGAATGTAAAAACAGCATGTCAGGGTTTCGACATAACCTTGAAAATACCTCGTAATCTAAGCTATTCAACGCTTCAACGTTTTGACTTTAGCCGTATAATAAACAAAAATCAGTTCAACCCATAAAACCTATTTACTCCATAAAACATAGGTATATAGGACCGTCGGCACCAGCGCTACCCGATGTACACCGCGAGGAGGTACCTTGGATGCAGACACACGTAAGTCTGATAACTAAATTTCATGAGTTTCTTTGAAAATCAAAACCCTGACGTGCTGTAGTTTTTTAGACTACGGATTTGGATTCAGCGACCCCAAAAACATATAGTAAACATGGTATGACCCCTGGACTCGGAAAAAAAGTTTTATAAAGTTTTTTGAGGTTTTGTCAAAACCCTAACTTGCTGGGATTTTTTAGATCTCATATTCAGATTCAGCGACCCCAAAAACATCAAATAAGCATGGTCTGGCCCCGGATCCGACAACAATTTTTTATGAGGTTTCTTCAAGTTATGTCAGAACCCTGACGTGCTGGGGTTTTTTGGACCTCGGATTCAGCTTAAGCGACCCCAAAACATATAGTGAACATGGTCTGACCTCCGTACACGGAAAAAGATTCTTTATGAGGTTTTTTGAGGTTATGTCAGAACCCTAACGTGCTGGGGCTCTTTGGACCTCGGATTCGGATTCAGCGACCCCAAAAACATATAGTAATCATGGTCTGACCTCCAGACTAGGGAAAAGATTTTTTATGAGGTTTTTTTAGGTTATGACGTGCTGGGGGTTTTTGGACCTCAGATTTGGATTTAGCAACCCCAAAAACATATAGTAAACATAGTCTGACCTCCAGACCCGAAAAAAGATTTTTTTGTGGCTGTGTTATTTGAATTGCAATGGAATAATTATAGTTTATAGTTTACTGCGGAAATTCAACGATTTTTAGAACACTTGATGAACACGAATTGAAATGCTCTTTAGAAAATAACACAATGATTATAGTTGAATGACTAAGAGTTTCAAAGATAATTACTAAAACTCTAAAAAGAATACTCGTATAGTTTTCAACTATAAAATTATTAATATTAAAAATTTCAAAGGTGGATTAGAAAGTTAATCTTCTCAATACAAGACGAATTAGGCAACCTATCTTATATCTGGATTTTTAAAATAATATTTCAGAAAGCTATTAGCTTTAATTGTTCAAGGGGCCAGGGGTCTTGCATGCTGTGCTAGAAATTAGGTTTTAAAACATTTATACTTTTTTCAACTGTAAAATTTCTGTATTCATGATTCTTCCGAATATAACAATAAAGAAGTAATTGGAAATAATATTTGCAAAAGTATAATCATGTTCCTTAAAAAAATGACTGAAGAATCAAATATCTTCATTTAGAAAATCACAGTTTGCAATCACTTCAAAAGTTTACAAATAAATCTTAAACGAGGATAAATTTTTTACATTAGAACTGTGTTTAACAATTTTTGTGAATTAAGAACACTTACCGAAACGACAGCTATTGTACATGATGACAATAAGGAAAATAAGTGAAGAATTTTTTTGTAATACTTTCCACGCTGTGAGTTCATGGACGTGTTCAGCAACGAAGCAAACCGGCTCAACTGTCGTTGGTTTGGTACAGCCACTGACATTACTTCTTGTTCTTTCGAGTGGGGTATACATATACCCAGGTACGTGGAATCAGAAATAAAAAAGGAAAATACGCGAAGCGTATAGTAGGATGGGATATATCCTTATATTTTATGATGAAACACAGAACTTGAAGACTGATCAAATCCATCTATTTATAAATGAAAATCTTTCCAGACCTTTATCTAAACTGGAAATCCCGTTAGTTGAGAATTTTGTATGTCCATTATTCAAAAAAATATATGTTACAGCCCAATATCTTGTAGGCATTTTCGTTAGAGTTGATATTTTTAATAGTCTTAACGGGGGGCTATCCCAGTATATATTATCAATTGAAAAAGTCTGTGTCACTGAGGTTAGAGATATAATTAAGAACTTAAAAACGGTAAAGCTACTGGTGTAGACAGTATTAGCGCTAAAATGCTTGAATACGGCGACGAGTACATACCTCACAGGTTGTGCGAATTGATAAATGTATGTATCGTGATGGAGGAAGTCCCGGACGATTGGAGAAAAGCGATTATCGTGCCAATATACAAAAGGGAGGGAGATAAAAGCAACTGCAGTAATTACAGAGGTATCAGCCTACTAAGTAACGTGAGTAAAATATACTCAAAAATACTTATTCGTAGGGTAATGGAAATTACAGAAGAAAAGATATGGGAAGTCCGAAGTGGATTTATGCCTTTGGATTTTATAAGACAGATCACAGAAAAAAGCTTGAGAGTAGGAAAGAAAGTTTTCCGTGCATTTGTTGACCTAGAAAAAGCACTTGACAAGGTAAATAGAAGTAAACTTTGGGAAGTCCTTAAAGAGTACGGAGTCAAGGGATGGCTCGTACAAGCAATAAAAAATATATATACAGGTAGTAAAGCGAGTGTACGAGTTAATGAGAAACTGAGTGACTGGTTCGATATTATGCAAGGCTTGAAACAAGTGTGCCTTATGTTATCATTGCTATCCATAATATTTATGGATAAGTATCTAAGAAGGGCCCTCTTCGATGAAGAAGGTGTAGATCTCGAAACAGTGAAGGTACGTGGGTTAGCTCTCGCAGATGACAAGATTGTTATGGCAGAATCAATCGAGGACTTGCAAAGAATGTTCAATAAACTTAATATAAGCATGAAGAACATGGTCTTCAAAATTAACGTAAACAAAACAAAAATCATGGTGTTCGAGGCCGTAGCCAGAAAATTGTCTGGGGGGGGGGGGGGCAATCCCCCGCACCACAATTGGGGGGGGGGGGGGGGTATGCAGCAGAGGCTACCTATTAGAACCTATTCACTAGCGACGGAAAAATAGATGGAGAGTTATATGGGCGCCCTGCAAAAAACGTCGCATTAAAAAGTATTATAAAGTATTAGCATTTTAGATGCCCTTCAATTCTGCTTTCTGATGCGGAGAAAAGGTTTGAAAATTATTGATTCGCATTAAGATTTACCACGCTGAATGCGACACTTCAGCGTGCAAGCTTCGCATTCAAAAGTAACTCCAAGCAGCGGTCGAAAATTCGTATACTTCTCATTAAAAAGTATTGGTTCGCTTTAAGTTTATCCGCGACAAATGCGACTATGAAAGAAATTTCTTCAAAAGCAAAAAAAAGTAGTTCTTCATTGTTTAATTATTCAATTGATTCGTAAATTATATTTTATATGTACAATATTTTACATATATGGGTAATTGTCAAATTGTAGGCAAATTTCAGCACCTACAGTG
>CAKNXH010002433.1:3602-20747 GCA_932178445.1 Andricus quercusramuli
CTTCCGCTCCATGAATTTTGAATTTTTTTTTCGATTCTATTTGTTAATGTTGATAGCTTTAATAATATCTACTTGAAAATTGTCACAATTTTCAAATTCTACCTTGAATTGGACCGTATACGTGGGTATATATGATTTCCGGGCACCTTTTGTCCACTGCGACTGTCTTCCGCTGCATGAATTTTGAATTTTTTTTTTATTCTATTTCTTGAAGTTGATAGCTTTAATAATATCTACTTGAAAATTGTCACAAATTTCGAATTGCAGGTGAAAATGTAGGATTTTGTAAAAATTTGTTTTTTTGCTCTTTTTTTTTTCTTTCGCAAAATTCAAAAAAGCGAAAGTGCAGATGTTTTTTATAAACATCATTTAACATTCCTATGCAAAAAAAAATATGAAAAATTGAAAATTAAGAATTCGAAAAAATTAGTGTGTAACCGTCACCGTAGACGTCTCGAACTTCAGTCCAATCCAAAAGGTCGTGATATAAATTCTAATTTTGAATTTCAAAAGTGCACCTTGCATAATCCGGAACCTGGTCCACGACCTTCATGTTTCGTAGCCTAATAGGCAGAAATAAATGTTGACACCTCGATATACTAGAGACTTTACGGTATCAAATATTGATTTTATTCTATTCAAGCAGAAAAAATGGAATTAAGCACACGAACTTATATCGAACTGGTGAAACAGCAAGTGACAGCAATCGATTAAACTTTATATTTCCGCATTTTTTAAACCGTTTTTACATATTGAAAACTTCAACTCTGCAATAGACGCAAGTAGATCCTACTGTTGGCTTTGTAGAATTTACTAAACGGTGTAGTAGATCCTACTACGCCGTTTAGTAAATTCTACGAAACCAACAGTAGGATCTACTTTGTATGGTTTAGTCTGTCCATTTTTAATTTTCCAATTTTTAATTCAGATTCGTAATTAGCGACCTAAATAAGATATAAGTACCCAGATTTATCCAAATCGAGCCTTTTTTTGTATTTTCGTCAGCCATATTGGATCCGCCATTTTAAATTTCTAAATTTTGACTTTAGATTCGGATTCAGCGACCCCAAAAACCTCAGGTTACAAATTTTCAGGATAACAAATTTTCCTGCGATTTTGGGCACTTTTTGTCGAATTCTCTCTGCCAACGAAGGGGTTAAGTGTGACATATATTTGTTTAAACAATGAATGCTTCAAATTCTCTTTAATGCTCTATAAACGCTCTGCTCGAGCTTCAATGCTGAGCATATCCTCGAGATTATTTGCTCAACATAAATTCTTGAGCATTTAAGAACTCTAAATGGGCTTTCTACAATCAAGTCTTGGGTTTGTAAATACTGTGTATAGACAACTTTCTCTAGTACCGACTACAGAAAACAAAGCCAATTTACCTAAATCAGTTCACAGTACACACCTTTAACATAAACTGTAGGTATGGAAAATTATAAAACATTTGAGATGATCATACTTGAGTGTTTTATTACGCGGATTAAATTTTCACATATGTTTTCGTAAATTCTCATATATTCTCAGATCTATAAATAAGATGACCTCTCTTGTCGCTGTTAAAGGTTGAATGTTAAATTCCACGTTGTCATAAGTTACAATAAGAATGAGACAGAAAACTAATTTAGGTATAATGAAAATTTCCGTTGGTTAAAATCTATGTCCCAAACATATTCCTGGATATAATTCTATGATACCTGGAATAATAATTATTGTTTATTATAATGCGTGTAGTCATGGTTTCTTAAAAATGATATATATGTTTTATATCGTACGTAAATTGATTTTCCAGTTTCAATTATTTGGAATTGAATCTTCTAAAATTAAAATAAAATATTTTTGAAAGCGCTCTAGTGTGATTTTTACATTTCAAATTTCAAGTGTTTAAAAGTGAATAAATTTGTAAACGTGGTATTTTGAGACATTTTAAAAATTAATCCTTATCAAAAAATGAAATTTCTTACTACACAACTAACCTAGTCCACAACGATTTATGCAGTTGAATCGCTCTAAATGTATAGTCGCAGTAATAGAACCATTTGATGCGCAAAGAACCTTAGTTCCAGAGCTCTGAAAACAATTTTTTTTTAGTTCACAATTTTGGGGAAAACAAATTGTTTTCCAATTTAAAAAAGACTGTGTAAAATTGTGTTTTCTTACAGGGCATTTTCGAGCACACTTAATGGAGGCATGAACCTACAAGAAATATAATTTGAATTAGCCGAAGTAGTATTTATCAAAGTTTCTACATGTAATGATTTGCAATTGCACAAAAATTCCATATAATTGGAGTTTTTGTCAAAATATATAGGTATACAATGACAAAGATGAGAGAATCACTTTTAGTGAGCCAGTGATTTTACTATAAGCAACATACTTTGACATATTATTCTTATAATAATTTTTCTGTTACCAGCCAAAAGGAAAAAATATCAATATCTTGAATGTGAATAATAAAAACATCGTATACTATATATAATATTGGAATTTCTTATAACTGTTCTGAGTAAAATAATACTCACTTTGTGTTCCTCTCCGTCGAGATCAAGATCCTACAAGAAATATTATGTGAATTAGTAGAAGTACTTCATATCTCGAAAATGTAATTTCTTAACCGTATATAACTGTGTGTGTGTTTAGCCTCAAAAATGAATTTTCAATATTTGAAAAAGCATTTTCGATGGATGAAACCAGAACTATTGGTTAAAAATGGCTGGTTAACGAACTCGATTTTTCTGTTTAGGCATTTGAAAAATGTGCTCGATTTAGGAAAATCGATTTAGGTGAAAGTTTCAAAAATCATTGACATTGTGAACTAAGTAATTCGGGCTCGAGGGGCAACGCTTGATGTCACCTGTAAAAATTTAAAGAGCCTAATTACAGAACTGCAAGCTCTGCGTAATGGAGGATGAGGTAAATTTTGGAACAAGCTGTCACTGTCGCAAGAAATATCAGATGGTCAGAATCTCTTCAAGAGGAAACCAAGAGAAGTCGCAAGTGGAAGAAAATGGCAGACGAGGAAGAATCTGAAGATGAAAATGAACCATCTGATGTGAAATTTAAACGAGCAGGGTACTACGGTATCCTAGATCATGTGGTCCAGGCTGTAACTGTGCGGTTTGAGGTAATGCACGGACTTTGTAAAAGTTTCTCTGTTCTTTGGGAATTACGCCTTTTATTGGAAAACGAAATTGAAAAACAAGCAACAGATCTGGTGAATGGATACCCCATGGACCTGCAGAATGAGCTAGTGGATGAAGCTAAGATGTTGAAATCCATTTTTGTTGCATATTTCGGTGAAGAAGCTCTGGAACCTTTACCGTTACTCAATGCTCTTCAAAGAACGAATCTCAATTATTTGTTTTCAAATGTGTGCATTGCCCTCCGCGACAGTGGCTAGTGTTGAGAGAACATTTTCTTGTCTGAAACGACTAAATGTGTGGAAACTGAACTTGCGAGCAAAGCCAATTTGGAAGCCATATTTGACTATTTTGCTTTAAAGAAGGCTAAAAAAGTTATTCTTTAAGAGCAAAGTGAGTGAGGGAGAAGATCAGTGACAATATAGAACCCCAGGGCCCGGAACTGCTCTCTGCGGCCTTGAATGCCGTCGATTACACGATAGTTTATGCAATAAAGGTATGATTATAAGTTCATTACGTCTACCATTTGAGGTTAGAATGAAGCGGCCGTGATCGTCCACAGGGGAAAGTGAATGTATATGTGCGCAGTCGGATTATGAGCCCATAATACTCCTAGGAGTATTATGGACTCTTTATTGTACTGTGAACATGCGCATTCGCTGTCGCTTCTCCTTTTGTGTAAACGACTACATTAAGAACTAAGAAGCCGCTGATAAAATGCGTAAATGATGCCTGAGTTACTGATGGAATAAAGGCATCTTGCATTATTTATAATATAGGAATTTTAAATAACTGTACTGAGTAAAGTAAGACTCACATTATGTTGATAATCAGAGGGATGCCTTCGTTTCACCTGAAAGAAATATAATTTTCATTAGTAGAAGTACTATTTATCAAAGATTCTATAGTTTGATAATTTGCAATATATTTTCGTACGGAAGGTCCAAAAAAATGAATAAGATTATGTGTCCTGCATTTTCCAGAATTCACTAGAACCATTCCTGAAATAATTATTAATGTTTATTATAATTTTAATTATCATATCTTAGAAGAAATTTAATATTCAGAAAAAAAAATATATTTCATATTTGAAATGGAAATCAATTTTTCAAATTAGAATTTTATGTATTGTATCTTATAAAGTTAAACTATTTCATTTAAAATGTTCAGCGTCCAAAAGGAAAGCTATTTGTAGAAGCAGTATTTTGAATATGAAAAAATGAATCCTCAGAAAATAAGAAAATATCTTGCTATACAACTGACTTAGTCCACAACGGTTTATGCAGGTGTATTCCTCGACAGTCCTATCGATAGAGACATAACCATTAGTTGTGCAAACTCGTTTAGTTCCAGTTTTCTGAAAACATATTTTTTCAGATTACAATTTTGGGAGAATATCTTTTTTTTTTCAATCAAAAAGACCGTATGAAATTGCGTTAACTTACAGGGCACCGATTTGCACACAGAATAATGGGGTGATGCTACAAAAAATATAATTTTCATCATTATGTTTTTCTTTTAATAATTTATTGTTACTCGTTTAAAAAAACAAATTGTTAGTATAGTAGATACGAATAATGAAGACTGATAGATAAAAGAAGAAGATAATAATAGAAGAATGATATATAATAATGTAGGAATTTTAAAATAAATATTCTGAATGATGTAACACTCACAATCTCTATATCGGCCCCACGAGCTGGTTCTAACTACAAGAAATATAATTTTAATCATTAGAAGTTCTATTATCAGAGTTTTTATAGTTTGATAATAATTTGCAATTGCACACGCCTGGGGAGAATGGAACATTGCTCAATTTTAGCCAAATAATGCCAACTGTGACGCAATTTTCTAAACTTTTGCGAACGATGACCAAACTCTTGCCGATTCTTAGTGCCACTGTTCTAGCGAGGTCGCCAATTTAAAAACACTGCACCAATGAGCGTTCTCCAGTACTTAACCGTCACGGATGGGGCCTGTGACCAGGTCACCGGACAACTTCTCGGGTTGCGGATAAAATGTCCCTGTACCGAGGGCGAAAGAAATCAAAATAATCACACCAGACACCTTTAAAAGACTCCAAAATATATCCCCTATCCTAAAATAATAATTAAAAACATAATAAACTCCAAATTTTTTTGCTGTTCTAGTTGAAGGCAGGCGAGATGGTATTCGTTGAATGTGACTGGGCTAGTTTTTTGGAAGTGTAGATTATTATTATTGTGGGGCTGAGTATTTAGGTTAGAGTATTGCAAAGCTGACGGATGCCATTATTTTTCGTTTTTAAGTCTTTTGACAGTTTTACTTTAAGTTTCCTGAGATGGAGTTTGTTAAAGGTGACAATGGTGGTTTTCTGAGGTTGTTGATTATTATTATGTGGTTGGTGATGTATTTTAGATTTAGAGTCTTCTTAATGTGTCTGGTGTGATTATTTACCATGTAAATTTTTTGATGGTCTTAAATAAAGAAAGCTGGGATGTGGTTCGCTAAATATGACAAGGGTATGAAGCGGTTATTCTCTATTTAGTCTATTTCAAATTTTTTTACCTGTTTTAGCTTAAGGCACCTGAGCTGGGATTCATTAAATGTGACATGGGTGGTTTTTTGAGAATTTTTGATAACTATTGTAGGGTTAAGAATATTATTTAAAGTCTTGTGAAGGTGTCAGGTGTAATTATAATAATTTCGGAATGTTTTTGGCTGTCTTTACGGTTACTTTATTCCGTGGCCGTTATTCACCCGATTCACTAGGGTAACCAAACTCTCATGAAATTTGAAAAAAGGGGTCGATTTCTGCAGTAAATTAATTAATTTTATTTCTCCCTGATATTTAAAAGGAGATTATTTCATGCTTTTTTATTTCTATGAAATATTGGTACGCTTACTTGTTCCGTTTTTACTCCGAGAATTTATTTGTTCCATTCTTACTCTGGTCACGTTTTATTTCGTTCTTACCTTCAAAAAATATTATTTTATTTTTACGCTGAATTATTTTGAGCAAAGTTCCGCGAAAAGGCAGTACATCTGATCCATTTGAATCTCAATAAGCCAATGTATTTCGACAAGCTGATTACGAATATGGTAGTGAAAATACGCGCAAATTTGATCTTAAAAGAAAAAATGTGATGAAACCAAAAAATGCTTTTTTTTCAATTATTTCAGTAAATGATAATACACATTTCTTCTTAAAACCACTATTTTTTGATAAAAGAAAAAAAACTTTGGTAAAAAGTGTCGAATTTCTTCACTGAAAAAAATAGTTGGTTGGGACAACTGATAAAGTAGTAGGGCCAACTACTTTAGTTTGTGATACATGCCGGTGCTATTTAACTGGTTGGGGCTAGCATCTTTTATTCACAAGATTGGTAGGAGCTGTGGTTACTACTTTAGTTGTTGTCGCGTCAACTTTAGATGGTATACGTACTATTTTCAAGTAGTAAGCCCTACCACTTTAATTAGTAAGTTTTACTATTAAATTAGTTGGTCTAACAAATGAGCTAATTACTACTTTACTTCACTACACCTCACCATTACAATTAGTAAGTTTTACTATTTAAAATAGTAGTCCTTACTATTAAAATTAGTGAGTTTCACTATTTAAATTAGTAGTCCTTATTATCAAAATTACTGGTTCGTAGACTATTGCGCAGTTCGAACTTCTCAATAATGAAATTATAGTAAATTTTACTATAATTTTTCTATAGTGGACACAAGAGCGTCCTCAGGACTTCCCATAGACACCAGGTTCTGATAAAGCTTCATGTCGAAATACACCCACATGCCCATTGGGATGCTAATGAAAAACCACTATAATTTTAATACACAGGAACTCTATAAGAGAACAAGAACACAAGCCCTAATATAAGGCCAGTTTCGGGGGTTAATTGCCTCGCAGTGGCCGTGCACTAAATTCGTTGTTGGATGAATGGTGCGGGGTAAGCAGTTTCAGGAAGAACAAGAACAGTCGGCCTTATTTTGGAGTTCTTGTGTATTTAAAATTGCAGACTTGCAGTAGTATTAAGTCAATTAGAAAATTTAGATCGATCCTATAGTCTTCACGGTCTTCACTACTGAATAATTCAATAAAAGGTTAAGATGAAAATGGCGACGATCGAGAACATGACGCGATATTTCGGCGCGAATGTTGGCAGCACTGCTCAGGTATCACACAGAAAAAAGTAAGAATAAAATTTGTTGCAGGAAATTTTTTAGAGCGATAAAATTTTGTTCAGCCAACTCCGCGTCTTTCAAAATACATGTGTTTTTCATGGAAAAACAAAAGAAAGTTTAACCGATATTTGTATAAAGTTTATCCTGTGTAGTTAATTTTTGTTGCGAATAATCTTCCCTTACGAAAAGATATGACAGGAAAAAAATGACAGGTATGTCATTTTTTTCCTGTCATTTTTTTCGGTCATTTTTTCGCGACCACAAGAACATGACAGGAAAACGACAGGCAAAATGACAGGAAAACGACAGCCGAAAATGACTGGCCCTAATTGGCCATAATTTATAATAATATCGTGCGAACATTATAAATTATCGACGATTTGCAGATTTATTCGTGAACTATTTGAACTTTCCTGTGAAGCCTAAAAAATCATTAGCAAAAGAAAACTATTATGGGAATTTTCATGATGCAACACCTTTTTGTAGCCTGTGTCTAATTCCGAATTATCTTCCAACACATCAATTGTGGACTGTGCTCGATTTGCCATTTTAAAGCCTTCTTATCCTTACAAAGCGCTAAACTTAAGTTCTTCAGACTATTTTCAATTTTCTTCATTGCCTTAACAAGTTCACTGCGGGCTCTCAATTCCATGATCCAACAAAGTATGGTTTCGCCACGCACATCCTACAGACCCTTTGATTGGTTCACTTTTTTTTAGATGCGCGTGGCGAGACCATTCTGTGTTGGATCATGGAATTGGGAGCACGCAGTGAACTTGTTAAGGGAATGAAGAAAGTTGAAAATAGTCTGAAATTGTTGCCCGTGGTACTTAAGTTTAGCGCTTTGTAAGGATAAGAAGGCTTTAAAATGGCAAATCGAACACAGTCCACAATTGATGTGTTGGAAAATAATTCGGAATCAGACACAAGCTACAAGAAGGTGTTGCATCATGAAAATTCCCATAATAGTTTTCTTTTGCTAATGATTTTTCAAGCTTTACAGGAAAGTTCAAATAGTTCACGAATAAATCTGCAAGTCGTCGATAATTTATAATATTCACACGATATTATTATATATTATGGCCAATTAGGGACATTCATTTTCGCCAAGGAGGAAAACTTGTAAATTTTACACCTTTTATTTCTTAGAAAGTAAATTGGTGGTAAATATGACTACTTTATTTGTTGTGACTAGAATTACTATCGTTGCTAATATAACCTACGTAGGATTACTAACGGCGACTTGTTGCCGCACTAAACTGGTTAGTTACTTTTACCATCGGAATGATTGTCGTATCTAATACCATCTCTACTAATAAAGAGCTTCTTGTCACAACTAACCATTTTTTTCAGTGATATTATAATAGGACTTGACTGGCGGCACTCCGTGGTTACTGATTAGCAAGGGGACCTCTAGGTACGCTTTTTTTTGCTTGAATTGATACTCTCCTCAATGAAAGGTACGTATACCAGAGGTTTTCTGAGAAAAATCCAGAAGACGCAATTTTAACCCATTTTCGAGAAAAATGCATTTCAAAAATTGCAAACGGATAATCTCGAGCCAGTGTAAAAGTGTTTCTAAGCGTCTACCTAGTACGTATACCTAGCTCGGCTGACAGCTGCAAGCTTGCACGTTCGATTCTCGCTATCCGTACTTTTTAAAATATTTCTTTGTATCTATCGAAATAATAATGATAAATAATAAAAATATGATAATAAAAATATGATGAACAGAGTTTTTATTGAAAATATGGAATAAATAATCATTAAATGGTATAATTTTACTAAATGTTATTCATAAATCGAATAAACAAGCATTTTGATTAATAGAAAATAAATAAAAGTAGGGATAGCGAAAATTGAACACGCAACCTTGTGGCTATTAGCTAAGCGCTCTAAGCGTCGCGACGCTTTGAAATACTTTTACACCGGCTCGATGACCATCCCTTCGCAATTTTCAAAATGCATTTTTCTCGAAAATGGGTCGAAATTGTTTCTTCTTGATTTTTCCCAGAAAACCTCTGGTACGTAATTTTCATTGAGGAGAGTATCAATTCAAACAAAAAAAAAAGAGTATCTAAAGGCCCCTTTAAAGGGAAAAAATGGTTTAGGTCACGTCAAGGCACTCCAATGTCTCATGAGGAGAAGTCACCCCTGTGACTAGGTCACAGAAATAATTTAAGTGACACCCCTGCCTCTTTCCAATGTCTCGTAGGGGAGGGGGTGGAAAGGCACCACGGTGACTGGTCATAGGAATAATTTAACTCAAATCCCTACCTCTTTCCATTGTCACGTAAGGTGCACCCCTGTAATTGATCACAGAAATAATTTAGGTCACATCCGTACCCCTTTCATAAGTCTTATGAGGGGAAGGTACCCCTGTGGCTGCCCACAGAAATAATTTAAGTCACACTCCTACCTCGTTCCAATGTCATGTTGGATTCATGTAGGAGGACCCTGAGAGTGATCACAAAAATAATTTAAGTTACAGCCGCATCTTTTTTCAATGTCTCATGGAGGGATAGCAATCCTGTGACTGGCCACAGCAATAATTTAACCCAAACCCCTATCCCTTTCCAATATCTCGTGAGGCGGGAAGGCACCCCTGTGACTGGTATCTTCCTTTGGTATGAAATGAACCTCGTGTAACCACTCCATAGGTTTTCTTGCGATTTTGAGAAATAACGCTTAAGGTACAAATATTAAACTTTTCATCCATATTTCTATTCAGAAGTCCGAGAGAAGTAAAGAACGCTGCTGAAGGCAAGAAGAGATTTCCGAGGGGCGATTCACTCTGAAATCAGAAGACGCTGACATCAGTGATTTCACCTGATCCCCACTGATTTCCGCTTCTGAATTCAGTGAGCTCATTTTTGAACTCAGCGAGGAACTCATCGTGCGTCGCCCTTTGATGCATGGGAAAGAAGGCGACGCATTGGTTGCCATGGCGACGTATTTTCCTGACTGTTCAGTGAGTGCGAGTGATTTCAGTTTTGAACTCAGTGAGTTCACTCTTAAATTCGCTGATTTTTGTCTTGAATTTCGAGTGAATAGCCCCTCGGAGATTTCAAACACGTGCAAGCACGCGATTGTTACATCACATACTCGCCTCGCTCTTCGTACTCACTCTCGCACTGACTAGGCTTCGGTTTCGGTTCGTTCGGATCTGTTGATGAAGAGAAGCAGAGCGAAAGAGATAGACGTTCATATAGGTCGGAAAATCTCAAAATTCGTAATTAATGTGTCAAAATATATCAGTATAGTGAATTTCAAATTAATCGATGTACTCACAATAGTATATTGCGTGACGAGGGTCGAAAGGTAACGATTTCACGAGTGTGAAGTTAGCTGCCCGGGCGAAGCGAGGGCTGATATCACACGAGTGAAATCGTTGCCTCAGCCCGAGTCATGCATACAATTTTTCATCATATCGATAATCGAAAATTCGACTTGAGATGACTGTGGAGGATTTATCTGTCACTTTCTTCCCTAGGGTTGAAAATTCGATTTTTGACCCGCTCCACAGGCGTCGAAAGTCGAATTTTCGATTGAGGTATGATGAAAAATATTTATATTCCGTTTTTACTTGCAGCCCCTCAAATAAACCGCACAGCTAACCTAACACTTGGAATATAAAAAAAAATCTCGTCTATAAAGTACGAGTACGTACGGGCCCCGGCCGTACAAAAAATTATCTGATCTCCGTTTCATCGGAATTTCCTTTATTATTACATTTTATTAATTAGCAGGCTTATAAATTTCTGCAAAGGTAGAGTGGCGAATTTTTTATAAACAAATTTTTAAACCTCAAATATTAGGTTGTTCAATTTTCAAGCTTTTAAATTTTGTATTGCCTCCATACTTACATGTTTTTTTAATTTTAGTTTCAGTGAAATTCTTCAAAAATGTTTCTATTGACTCACGAATCTTTAATGAAACGTTATTCCATTCCACATATTTTAATGTAAAACTTATAACTTCTTAACTAATACGAAGCTTTTCGATTTGAAGTGCTGAAATCTCTAATCTAATCTATTTAAAAATGTTCAAGTTTAAGGAATTTGCATTTGGAAAGCGATCTGTGCCTTTGTGACTGTCTAATAATGTAGGTGCTTATTTTAATTCATGAAATTTGAAATAGTCAGACCGTCTTATTTGAAAAGCTTTATTTTGAAAATTTTTCAAGATCTAAAGAAACATGTTTAATCAATATAATATAATGCATGAATCTCTACTCGGAGTTAGTAGTCCAGTACCGCCGGATATTCTTTGATCACCTATTTTTTTACACGTAGCAATTTTAAATACATTCTACATATTTTTATTTAGTTATCTAATAGGAAGTATCTATTTGGAGAAAAGCATAGTCTATATAGTGGTATGTTTTCTGAAATCCTACAATATTACCCGAAATTCAAAAGTTATTATGTTTCTACGGGAGACATGCATGTCTCCCGTAGACGTTGACGTGCCTAGCACATCTCATTTTGCCATAATTTTCTGTCATTCCTCACAATGGATGTTCATGAAATTTACGAGAATTCAGGTTATTTGAATCCCATTTTAAAGATTCGCAAAAGTGACAGATGACTTACACGAACTGCAAATACGTTTTATTTCATTTGCACAGCAGAATTATAACATTTCAGAATTTCCACTTTTGGACTTGAGATTTTACACAACTGTTTTGTATTACTTATAGTTTTGCTTTGTATTAAATCGGAAAATAACTTAAAACTTTCTTTAAAGGCAGTAATGTCCTCGATTTACCGAACTAATTCTGTAATTTTTCATGAATACATTTTCTCCATGAAGGAATTTTAAATAATGGTTCTGAGTAAAGTTAAACTTACAGAGTTTTCCCACCGCTGATATTCCTCCTGCAAGAAATATCATTTTAATTAGATAAGCACTTTTTATTGAAGTCCCTATGGTTCAATAATAATAATTAATAATTGCACAAAAATTTCATATGATTGAAATCATTTTAAATTAAATAGATATAAACTGACAAAAGCAAGAGAAGCACTTTTAGTCAACTAGTATTTGTATTATAAACAACATATTTTTACGTATTTTTCTTATAATAATTGTATTGTTAAAAGAGGAAGCAAAAAAAAATTGTTTGTATCCTTAAGATTGAGAATACAGACATCGACGCCTCCATTCAATATGAGTCTTTATGCTAGGTCCGTCGCAGTACCACCCCCCTCCCGCACAAAATTTTCACATTTACACAAACCCATTCGATTGCACTCCAAATGCGCTTAATTGCACCATAAAGTAAAAAATGTGCGCCGCAAAACTGTAGGAGTTATTGCAAGTGTTAAGGTCAGGCAGAAGGGGGCTGGTGACACACAAGCCCGCCCCCCCTTCCAAAGGATCCCTCCAAATACGTAATCTTGAAGAGCTTCAAGTGCCCTCTATTGCACCACCAATAAGAAGCATTACACCACTATGGTAACGGAGTTATCGGCGAAGCAGAGTGGGGGCTGGTTCTATTTTCGTAAAAAATGAACATTTTCAACATTTCTTTTCATTAACTTAACATTAACCAAATGCGCTCTATCGCACCACAAACAAAAAATTTGGCGCCAATTAATTGACAAAAATAAAAATTGATGGGGGGCTGGTCAAACGCTGGTGAAACGCTGGTGTTAAAATCCCCATTATGCACTATTAATCACATTCAACTTGCAAAACACATTCTACTCTAAATGCGCTCCGTGAAACCATGGGCAATTTTCAAATCGTTTAAAGAATCCAAAAGTGTACAAGTTCTAAACACCTCGAGTCCTAATTAATATTTTTAAATCCTCCTTGGCTCCTTCCGAAGGACTTCAAATGCGGTGTTGGGGCTGACATGCAGCTGGTGTCTTTATGTATTTAATAGTGTGACAAGTGAAAGAAATTCATATTTGCATGCAAGTCCAGATGCACACATCTTGTAAGCAATCCGAACAAGTTTTATTTATGTGAAGCATATAATGGGCGATCGGAAGGTCAGTGGTATATTTTCTATTCATTCCAAAAGTATAAAGTTTTGGGAAAACTTTCTCATAGTGTGATCGTGTATTTTCAGCAGACTAATCAAGTAACATGCTCATGCAATGCATCCTGACCATAGCTGAGAGTGAAGCTATTAGTGAAAGTGAACAAATTTGGCAAGGTTTTTTTACACCAAGAACAGACGAACTTGCAAGAACTTTTTACTTTTTAACTATTTACTTGCAAGAACAGACAAACGTCAAGTTGATTTCTTACAGGGGTCTTTGAATAACATGAGTACCATTTATATGAGATACTTTACCAACCACTTAGTGTTAGAACTAAACTATTTTCTCTTCTTTAAACTTTGTACAGCTATCTCCTGTTGATCGATGAAAAATTTGGACCGATTTTATAGAAATAAAAGGGGATTTAGGTAAGGGATAATCATAGTAATATTCAAACTTAAGATTCAAACAGTTACTTTTTTAAATAAGACTTTAAGAGTGTTAAGTTTAAATATACCTTTCAAACTAAAAATGTTACATTTTGTGGTGCTGAGTTAAATATAATTATTAGTTTCTAAAACAAAAAAGTTTTGCGTGTACTTGTACTATATGGCCATTAGGGCGTATCGGAAAACATAAAGTTGTTTGCGCAAAGTTCTAATAGCAATGAAAATTTTCTTTTGGGAGTCGAAAACACTCCCCTAAATCGTAGCAGTCCAGCAAGTCATCCTTGAGTTTATGCGTATACTCAATGTAAGCGTTTTGCCGGTCCGTCATCGTGTTTTAATCTAAATTATTTTCAGCACCCCGAGTGATCAGTACTGTTCGCCGACCCATTGTCGGGTACTCTGCGCGTTCGATCGTTTCGAAACGTATCTACAACTTTTTGGTGGTTTGGTGGTGTCATTGTTGTTTCCGCAAGCAGCTAGGGAAAGGGTTCGTCCATTTTTGTAGAGCCCCGCATGCAAGGATAAGCTGTATACTCTGAGAGGTCGCCCGGTATCCCACAGTCACTGTTTAAGACATCTCATCCAGGTGCCATTCAGCTTTCGGCACATTTGTTACGCCTACGCATAGGGGTTATTCCTTCGGGACCGTCCCTGGAAAATTGTCCTCGACTGTTTATTAATTATTGTACCCATATTTAGCAGGCACCCTTGGTACAGGGATCCTCTATCCACAACCTGAAGATGCGTCCGGTGGCTTTGTCATAGGCTCTTCGATTCGATTCCAAAGGAATCGAAACCGAACATACATATACACACATATATATATAATAAATTATATACATATATTCGGTTTCGGTTTCGATTCCCTTGGAATAGAACCGAAGGGCTTATGACAAAGCCACCGAACGCGTCCTTGGGTTGCGGATAGAGGGTCCCCGTACCAAGGGTTTCTGCTGAATATGGATACAATAATTAATAAGCAGTCGCGGACAATTGTCCAGGGATGGTCCCGAAGGAATAACCCCTAAGCGAAGGTGTGCGAACCGTGCCGAAAGCTGCATGGCACCTGGGTGAGGTGTCTTTAACGGTGACTCTGGGATATCGGGCGATGTCTCAGAGTAATAGCCTTATCCTTGCACGCGGGGCTCTACAAGGATGGACGAACCCTTCCCCAGCTGCTCGTGGGAACAACAATGAAACCAAAAAACCACCAAAATGTTGTAGATGCGGTTCAAAACGATCGAACGCGCAGAGCACCCGACAATGGATCGGCAAACAATGCCGATCATCCTAGAGTTCGGGGTGCTGAAAATAATTTAGATGGAAACACAACGACGAACCGGCGAAACGCCCACATTGAGTGGACGGATCAACTTAAGAATGATGTGTTAGACTGCTACGATGCCAGTATTATCCCTGTTCGTGGAGGCTTTATGGCGCGTATGCATACTCTGTGGTGCCAGAAACACCCAGAGCTTCAACACGTTTCGCATCAGTCTTTGCGAAATCAAGCCGACTACCTCCGCAAAAATGGATATGTACGCGGAGCGCTTCCTCAACCGCTGCTTGAACAAGCTGCAGACGAAGATGAAACGACATTAAGACCAACCGCAGAAAGTAGGCACCTTCTTGAAGATGATGGCAATTTCAGTACAAGGAGGAACATCAACATGCAAGTTCCTCTTAAGCCCCAAGATCTGGCTGAAATGGATGCCTCCCTTTGTGGAGATATCTCGCAAGAGTCCGACCTCTGGACCATCAATTGCTCAGTTTATGGTGCTGCGAGAGCTTTGGCTGATTCAAATCGAAGGCTCAAACCGACGATGGATCAAAAGACAAGAAGACGCTTGCATCAACTGAACAAGAAAATTGGATGGGCAAGACAGAATGCGTCCCGTGTTCAATGTGTGATTGACTACATAACATCTGGTAGACCGTTCACGGAAAGGGTTCGAAAGTTCGCCCAAGAACTAAGGACCTTGAATCACACACTAAACAAGTCAAAGCTGCTGACAATCAAGCAGCATATTGTTGACAAAATAAGGCTGTTATCTGACGCAAGGAGGAGGATACAGAAGAGGGAGAGATGGATCAGAGAGAATCAACAGTTTCTCGCTGACCCATCGCGCCTCTTCAGTGATCCCCCTGTTTTTGTAAAAAATCCTCCCAAGCCCAAGGAGGTAGAGACTTTTTGGAGAGAGGTGTACAAGATCCCGAAAACACTAGAGTTGAAGGAAGATACTGACAATATCATCCGCTTCAAGGAGTTTTGCGACAGCCTCATAAAATCTGAGGAGGAGTGCCCATCAGTCACTGCCGAAGAGGTGAAAAAAGCACTTAGAGGCACGAAGAACTTTTCCGGTGCTGGACCAGATTGTATCAAGAACTTTTGGTGGAAGAAGTTTACTTCTACACACCAACATTTGGCCCGCATATTCACCTCATATTTAAAGTCGGAGATGCCCATTCCGCAGTGGCTAGTGTTAGGACGCACTATACTCCTACCGAAAAAAGGCGACTTGTCCAAACCAGAGAATTACAGGCCAATAACTTGTTTGAACACACTGTATAAGATTTTTACAGCTATCCTAAACAACAGGATTGTTCGACGAATTGAGCCTGTATGGCGAGAGATGTACGAACAACGTGGCTCGAAAAAAGGTGTAGCAGGCTGTCGAGAGAACCTGCTGATTGACAGGTGTGTCTGTAAAGACGCTACAGTCCATCAGCGCGTCCTGTCAATGGCCTGGATTGACTACCGGAAAGCTTTTGATTCAACCTCTCATAGACTTATCATCTGTCTGTTGGAAAGCTTGAAGGTACATCCACACATAGTGAGATGCATAGAGAGATTGATGCCTCTTTGGAAAACTAGATTTACCATCTCATCTAGGAATTATCGTCTGACGACGAACAACGTCACCTTCCAGAGGGGCGTCTTTCAAGGGGATAGTATGAGCCCTTTGCTTTTTTGCATCACACTTTTGCCTCTATCTCTTGCACTACGAAATTCTCCTGGATACCTCTGTGGCGACACTAATCAGCGTGAGCATAAGGTCACTCATGTATTTTATATGGATGACCTGAAGATCTATGCCGCTGGTAAAAGCAAACTTCAAACTGCTATAAATATCGTCAAGAACTACACAGGAGAGATTGGGATGGACTTTGGTTTGGACAAGTGTGCCAAAATTCATTCGAAGAAAGGAAAGATTACTGGCGTTCCCAAGGACCCTGAGCTTGTGGATATAAGTGTTATTAGACATCTTAACACTGGAGAGACCTATACATACCTGGGCGTGCCTCAAAGCCGCATTCAGGACGTAACATCAGTGAAGGAGTCTCTCCGAAGCAGATACAAGCATCTTCTTCGACAGATTTGGT
>CAKNXH010002433.1:21147-84357 GCA_932178445.1 Andricus quercusramuli
ATATTATTGATGTAGCCATATATATATTTAAAAAGATACACATATACATATACATATATATATATATATATATATAAATATATATATGGCTACATCAATAATATAATTGATAATATTATACATTTTGTTTCCTTGGGCAACTGACTTCGTGTCATGTTACTCATGTTGCGAAATACAGCATTAAAGAAAAATAGTTAATTAAAAAAAATCGAGTAAGTTCTTGTTGAAATTATAAAAGCTGCATTCTTTCGCCATCCATTAATCCAGATTATCAACGCAAGCATGGTCACTCATAGCAGAATGTAATGGCATCAGTATATACGACTGTGTGTCACGCGTCGAACGGGACGAATATGTAATAGAAATAAAGTCTCTAATTAAAATATTAGTTACTGAGTGAAATGCTATGTTTTCCCGTCTAACTTTTCCTACAGTTCTTCGCAACTGCCGTAGGAAGTTCTCTTGTGTACTTTCCATTATGCGCAATATAGTTTTTTGGTGTTGCGATGGAGCGCATTTGAAGTCCTTCGGAATAAGCTAAAGAGGATCAAAAAATATTCATTAGGACTCCAGATACGTGAGGCATGTCACCAGCACCCTTCCCCCCCCCCCTTCCCACCAGAAGTTTATATATTTTCCAATGTTCTGTTAGAGTAAGAATTTTTTAATTGCTGGTAAAATAGAGCGCATTTATTGAGATCAAATCTCAAACAATCTTCATTTTTGTTAATTAACTGACCCACATTTTTTTGCTGTGGGTCGATTGTGCGAATTTTAGGCGGAAAAAGTTAGTGAAAAGAAATTTTAAAAATGTTGTTTTTTGACAAAAATCGCACAAACTCCCCACGTTACTTTGCCGATCACTCCGTTATTATAGTGATGTAACGCTTCTTGTTGGTGGTGCGATGGAGCGCATTTGATGATCTTCAAGATTACATGTTAAGAAGTGATGTTTTTTGAACGGGGGGGGGGAAGAACCCCCCCCCCTGTACTGCAAAGGACCTTCATATGCTGACAGCGCGTTTATGAGACTATATATAATTTGTACAGAGTATGAGTATCTGCATTTCAGCGAAATTTCAGGAGAGCTGATTTAAGTTTGAAATCTTCAACAAAAAAAAGAAAATGATGAATACACTCTAAAATAATGTAAATGGTTTTTAGTGTTCAATTAACTTTTAACTTCATAATTACCCACTAAGTTCTATCAATAACAAAGAAAAAACTAATCGTAAACTTTACCCGGAATTCGGGGTAAAGATTACCTGCAACAAAAATTACCCCATGTGGGTAAACTTTACCCGCACATCTAGTGTATTATTCTGCGTTTACCTACGTTCGGGAGTAATTCTCAATGTTTACCTTGAAGGCCTTGTAAATGTCATATTGAGCACTTTTGAAAGTTCTAACGATTCGGAAAAACAGCCTTTATGAAGCCGCTCTTATCCGATTTGCCTGGTACACCAACCATCAGCTAACTTCACTTCAGCGATTCAAAACTAGTGGCTTTCCAATTTTCAAGACGGTGGTGACAACTTCAATGAGAACAAAAGACAGTTTCTGCCCATCGAGGGTAATATTTGTGTTTTACCAATACAAACAGGTAAAAATACGAAATTACCTGCAACACTATTTACCCTAAGTTTTTTCTGTGAAGTTTCTTGGATCATAGTAAAATTTTTTTCGAATTTGTATGCATATCGCCCGGAAATGTGTTCGAACCCACACAAAAACAAATCCATTATCTTTAATTTTGAAAAAAATGATACTTAGAGGTGGCGCAAGCTCCATGAAGTTGAACATGTATTTCCTATAAGAAAAAAGGCGTTTTATAGGGGACCAAAGAAACCCCATAAGTGAAAAAATGGGTTTTGCCAACTTTTGACACTAATTTTGATTTTTTGCCGGTTTTCTAATGCAAATTGGCTCTTATGCATTAGATACTACTTTATTCTGATAATTAAATATTTAAATAAATTGTTTAAACAATTTATTATTGTTTTTTAGCAATTTTCTCTTAGAATAGAGTTAGAAAGTCGTGGTTTTTTCAAAAATGGTCCACGTCTGTTCAATTTACAATTAAAGTGATATAATACTTCATTATTTTTAGGAGAAATAATGGTTTTAACAATTTATCATGATTGTTAATAATATTCTCTCATAATAATGCTAGAAAATTGCATTTTTTTCGCAAATTTTCCACTTTTTGTCCCATTTTCAATTAAAGTGAGATAAATGATTAATTGAAGCTTACAAAATGAATTGTTTAAAAAATTCATTATTATTGTTAATAATATTCGATTTAAATAATGCCAGGAAGGTACGGTTTTTTTCAATTCTTCGTCTCCTTTTCACTTGGAGGGAGTTGATAATTAATTAAATTTAGCAAAAATAATTATAATATATAAACAAAATATTATTCTTAATGACTATCTTCTTCTTTATTATTGCTAGATTGTTGCGGCTCCTTCTGAAATCTTGCCGGGACATATCATCTCACATGGGGCAAGTCACACATGTGGCATGTCACATCCGCGGCATGTCACAACTGCGGCAGTCACATCTAGCGGCTTCTCTCCCGCGCGGCATTTCTCACAGTAAAATTGACATTTTTGCGGCATCTCTCACGGCACCCCCGTGACTGGCCAAAAAAATAAAGTTGGTCAAACCTCTACTCCTTTTCCAACATGTTATTGAAGAATAAGGAAGCTATGGTAATGCATAATATTTGAAAATACGGTTTTTTATAGTTAAACTTTTGTTTTCAACATAATTCAAAGTTGATGCAACAATATAAAGCATTCTTTGGTTCTAGACGAATCGATTGACTTACTGAATTTATACATTTTATTAAAGAGTAGGAAAGTTGTGCTCATTTATCATATTTGAATCATCTGTTGCGAACAGAAAAACTTTTTTCGTCGACATAATTCCAAGTTGACGCATGAATAGAAAAGATTTTTTGATCATAAATTTTCAAATAGAGTAATTCTGACCATTTTTATGAAGAAATCATAGAGCTGGAAAAGGGATAGGATGCAACAGAACTTTTCCCTTCCCTTTTCCAGCTCGAAAAATTCTTATTTCGATTACAAAATTTGATTTGTCTGATTTGTCTTTGTAGTGGAAATTTTTTGTATTATTTTATAATTCTGTATTTTTTGTAAATATCTATTTTTAAATTGAGCAAAATGAAGACTTTTGTCTGTCTATTATTGAGAAAATAACTAATGCTTCTTCTATGAGGAAGCAAATACATTTGCTAAGGGGAAAAAAAGTGCTCGTGATATGAGCACCATAAAATTATAAATACAAACAAAGTGGAAACACTCGAGATCGAATTCACAGCTAGTTCAACTTTTTACCCAATTTTTACCTAATGAAGTAATTTATAATGCAAGTTAACGAACATAGTTTTTTAATCAATTTAATACTGTTCATATCTATTTTCTCTTAAATGAGGTTTTCTTATTACTTGTTCATAACTAAAAAGTCAAAGCAAAACTAAAGATTTAAGAAAAAAGGTAACTTTCTAGCATTACTCTGAGAGAGGATAGTTATAAAAAATAATCAATTGTTTCAATAAGAATGTTTGTTAATTTGCATTGATCATTACCTCACTAAGTGAACAGTGGACAAAAAGTTGAAGAGTTCAGAAGAACCCGCGACTTTTTAGCACTCATCTGAGAGAAGATAGTTATAAACAATTATAATGTTTTCAAATTATTATTTAAAAAAAATTGAATTGACTAATAACTCACTTCAAGTCAAAAGTAGACAAATCATTGAAAATTTCAGAAAAACCGAAACCTTCTGATATTATTCAGTTTGAATATCATTACAATGATGATAAATTGTTAAAACAATTATGTTGGTTGACATCAATTAAGTATTCCCTTACTCTAACTGAATATTGGACAAAAAGTGGAAAATTTTTGAACAAACGGTGACTTTCTAACTCTATTCTGAGAGAAAATTGCTAAAAACAATAATAAATTGCGTATACAATTTATGTAAATATGTCATTTTCAGTAAAGTAGTATTTTATGCATTAGAAACAATTTTCATTCTTAAAAACGCGAAAAAATCATAATAAGCGCGAAAAACTCGTAAAACCCATATTTTCAGTTATGGGGTTTTTTGGAGACTCTATAAAATATACTTATCTGGCTGATATTTAAAAAGAAATATTTCATTTATATTCTATAGCCAATTGTGAACAAACCAAGTTTCAACTCAGTTCAGCTTATAGTGACGATTCTGAATAAAAATTATAAAGACGCCTTTTTTCTTATGGCAAATATGTATTAAACTTCATGAGGCTTGCGCCACCTCAAAATATAAATTTTTCTTAATAAAATAAGTGTATTTATTTTTGTGTGGATTCGAACAAATTTCCGGGCGATTTGCATGAAAATTCGAAGAAAATTTTCTTGGACCACCCTAATATATGATCATACTCCGCACTTATTACAGATAGTCTCATACACGGCGATGTCAGCACATAGCATAATTTATAATAAGCGTATGTACAATAATTATTAATAAAAAATAAGAAATAAATTAAATCATATAGAATGGAGGCGTAGACCTGTTCTATTGTATACAGTATTTCAATTTTCAATCATTGTTCGGAGTAAAGTAAAACTCACTTCTAATGTTGCGCTGACAAAGGTGCCCGAGAATGAAATTGCGATAACTGTAAAAATAAGAAATAAACATTTTCATTAATTCATATCTCACTAATTTTTCTCAAGTATGTGGGTGAAAATCAAAAACTCAACAAGATATAATGTCCCTGGAATATTGTATGCCTGTGTTTGGAGAAATTTTTTCCTAATTACAGGGTTTTATCAACTGTATTTCCCCCCTTAATCGCCTGTGTGCCAATTACTTTTACATTACTTCATATCAAACTAAATTTCTTTGAATATTAGTAGGGGAGAGTGACCTGAACTGGATAGGTTCCTCAACTGATTATTGAGTAAAAATATCTATATATTTAAATCGAATAATCTGTAGTAATTCTTTATATAAGTAAGATTGTCAAAAAGGGATTGTGTCATAATACAGTTCAACACCTAGGGGCTGTTCAAAAAATACGTAACGCTTTTTGCCACAAATTTTGACCCCCCTCCCCCCTCCTACATAATGCTTTTTCTATAGTAAGAGCATATAACTTTAACATCAGCGTAACGCTCGAGGTGGCCCCCTCCCCCCTAAAGGCTTTACGTATTTTTTGAACGGCCCCTCGCATACCTTCATTTAACTAAAAAATTAAAAACTGTGATTTCTACATGGTGACATAATTTTACACTCTCAATAATTTCCAAATATTTATTGAGATAAGATCTTTTTAAACAGTTTCTTTTGTTCCATGTATTCACCGAACACTTTTCTTTGAACCTTTTCAGTTGAACCCCCATTTTATCTTCAGAGACAATTTATGTCATATTTTTTTATGAGCAGTGTCCTTTTCCCTGATGTGGATAATTCGCAAAATGTTAGATTTGTTAGCTGACATGTTTTTTTTATGTTGTTATGACTTACAAGTAAACCTAGGCAGATGTCCGCCTCCGATTTTTTTTTCGTTCTCACATATGTTTGTATTAATCTATAAACTAAGGGACACTTGTCCTTCCTTATCTGCCCAAATCGGGATTTAGGGGTTGAAAACTGCTCTCGAAGATTGGGGTACTGAATATCGATTTAATTGTTTCACATATAACAGCGTTACGTTCCACAATGAAACCATCTGGAAAAATTTCCTCATAATGCGAGATCAAAAATGGGATTTTCTCAAATTTGTCAAAAAATTTTCATGAGCTACGACAACCTAAAAATGTCAAAAAATCACATTCACCCTTGTAAAAAATAAGGTTTGCTACCCCTCGGCATCCAAACTATGTCTCAATAAGCGTCTTATTGTAAAAATAATCTGTCGTTTGTTTGGTTGAAAAATTCCGATTCGTTTTTGAGATATTAAAGAAAAACTATTTTTGGAGGTAAACTTCAAGGGTCGTTTTCACCCCTCGAATATACGAATCAGGACGCAAGAAAAAATAAGTATCTACTATTTTTTTATGTGAAAAACATATTACAGAATGAAGAAAATCGGTGTGGTACACCTCGGGTACTTTCCTTGTCAGTAACATGTCTCCAAATGCTTGGACACCAAAATGGATATATTTATTACAAAAGAATTTTGGTAATGATTACTACTTATAATAATTATTTGTATTAAGTTAAGGAATCTAAAAATCATGAATGGAGATCAATCTTTCAGTTCTACAGGTGCTGAATTATGCTTGAAAGTTTGTCCCTGAAGTTTTGTTTCCACTCGAAAACACGCATATTTTAGGATAGAACTCGAAAAAATCACTTCATAAAAAAAAAATAATAATCAATTTTATTTCTGTTTAAGTGCTCACATAAGCACAAGAATAATATTTGTTTGTTACATAATGACAATGTTGTACAGTATCCATAGTGTGATTTTACAGCATTTTTTTGAGATATTTACGTCCACAATAAATATTTTAAAAATAATTTCAAAATTTAAAATTTCACTCGGTAACACTGCGACTCCTTTATAGGTCATGTGTTCTCTTATGTATTTTCAGATTTAAACTCCAGTCGTCTCAAGCATAAATTAAATTGATATTGGTTTATTAATGCTTTGTGAAGATATTTTTTAATAAAAGTTAATATTTTAATATATGGTGACCCTTATAAGTCCTTAGTCAGGTATAAAACGCAGGCAGCTTCACTGCACAGTGGGCCAAATCGGGAATTTACTATTCAAAATCACCTAAAGCCTACAATTCTAAACCGATTTTCAATTTTTTTCAGAAGTGATCAGTGATAGTTGCACAAGAGCATCTATGGATTAGTTTTTTCAATTTCTGTAATTTTATATTTTTTATAAAAATAAACAACGAGATATAAATAAACAACGAGCGAAAAGGAGACATTTTTTAATTATTATTTTTTATCTTCAAGTCAATAACTTAGTTAATCCCATTCTCGACGAAAATGAATGATGAAGTATCCAAAGAATATAAATAACTTACAGGATATAGAATCTAATTTTTATAAACAAATTATATTAACAAATACATAGTTTGACGATTTATAGATAGAAAGTGATCGTTTTTTTCGAATCATCTTCAAATTACATAAGTAGTGATGTTTAGTGACAAAGAAGTATCAATAAATGGTCAAACTATTCATTTGTTTTTGAAAATTGTTTATAACAAAAACAAATAATATCGAATGACCAATTTGAATTACTAAATATTACCACTTATGTAATTTAAAGATGATTAGAAAGAAAAACGATCACTTTCTTTTATGTGATGATGAACAATTTCATGATTTTATTTATGAAAATTTTGGCACAAAAGTAATGTATAAATATTAGCATTTTCATAAAATTTCATCAATAAACATTCAAAAATTAATTATATTCATTGTAATTCTTCTATAAGTACTTATTCTTTCCTATTTTATACTTATTTTTAGTTTGTATTGCACGAATCCTAATATTTTTTTGTATGTGGGTACCCGGGTGGTACCAACGTGTATTTTTTTTAAATTTAAAAATTTGTTTTAAAAAAAAACTTTTAACGCATTTTTCTATGTAAAATTAGCCAAATCATGGGGATCCGGAAGGATTTTAGCCTATCTCTTCGGGAGAAAAAGTTATGTAACAAAATACACGGCGATGGGTACCCGGGTGGTAACAACAGGGGTTAAAATGTGCTTTCAAACGTGCCTCTATTTTTTCCAAGGAAAAGTATCTTAAAATAAAAATGTTGAATAAGTAATATTTATTTAATTATTATTTATTTTGATTCAGATTCGAATATTATCACATGTTCTAAAGAGTTCTCAAAACTTTCTAATGTGTTTTTAGGAGTTGGAACAGTTTAAAATGTACACAAATACGCTAGTATTAACAGAAAATGCAGAACACATAATTTTCGTTTTAAGATTTATATATTCTTGATCTCTGAAATTGGTGTTTTCATTCTATTGCAGTTGTAAAATATTGTGAAAAAATACTTTAGTTGGTTTCTTGAAGTCGCCTTTAAAAAAAGTCATAGTTTGAATTTCATAACTTATTGGCAACGACCCTTATATATATTAATTCTTGAAAAAAATCTCTTTAGATATGCATATATTTATGACATGGGTATGTATTTTGTATACTCACGAAGTAAGAAAGGGAATGTCACTTTTCCCGTCATCTTCTAATCTGATCTTTTTAAGAAACTCTTTTTTCAACTAAGATTATTTTCTGAAAACTCGAGGTCGGTCAAGAATCTGAATAATTGGATAATAATAACAGCCGTTGTTACAGTTGCCTTATATAGGATTTGGGAGCGAGCACGCTTTCAAGGTTCGGCAGAAACATAAACAATTATGAAATCTTGCAATGCGTAAGAATTTGTTATCTGACAACATAAATCTCTTTAGGAGCGAAATACAGAATAACGATTAAGAGCTTTTACTTTATTGCGATGAAGTAAACGTTCTATTAACTGATGTTAGAAAATAAAAAATTTTGCAATACAAATTTGAAATATTGGCATATTTCTAGAAATTAATTTTTTCTATACGCACATAATGAGTATAAGGACGTAAAATTTTGATCTTTTGTTCAATAGGGGAGCGGCGGCGAATGTGGCGCGTTCCAGTTTTCGAAAATTAACGCATTTTCTGCTTGTGGAGGTAGTTTCATTACATGTATATATGTTTTCAACCTTAAATTATTACAAAATTGGGATAATTAAATTAATTGCCTGATTTTTATGACGAAAAGTTAGTTTTGGTTATTTCGCTTGTATTGTCAGAGTAGCTAAAAACAAGTAAAAAATTACAGAAGTTTCGTGTAAACTTATACAATTTTTTGGAAATATTCTGTTTCGAGTTTCTTGAATGCTTTAAAGTTCAACATTTTGATTAAAATTATTGAACTTTTATGTAAAAAATCTTTATTAAATACTTTTCACATGCGACTAATATGACGCATTAGGGACTAAAATCGGCAGGTAACTTGGCGCACAAGCTTGTGGTTTGTTTTGCTCGGGGAATTTTGTAGAAATAAAGTGCCGGTTTTTGGTTAGAAGGTAAGAAATATTTACTCAAAGTAATAACATTTCGTTTCTAATATGCATAAAAAAGTTTTATCCTAATTATTATCGTGTATTTTAGAGTTGTTTTAGAATAATTGTATTTCGAAATCGTTTCACCAGTTTTCGGGTTGGTTTGTTCTGACAGAATAAATATTCAGAGGGTTTAAAATAGTGATACTATTTGAATGTTGAATCATTATAACTGTTTTGGAAAAGAATAAATTTTACTTATTATTAATTTAATTTTGATCTATTGTTTATACAACGTCTGTAAGCTTATCTTAAAATACAACATTTTTAGTACTCTTCAAATTATTGTGAGACAATCTGCACTGTTAAAAAAACATTTTTTCTTGAAATTTGGGCAGATATAATCCCTCAATTATGTCAATAATATTAAACGTAAATACATGTATCGTATTTTTATTAAATTTTACTAATTTTTCTTCATAATTTGTTTTTTATTTAATAATTATGAACTGAAATCGGAACGCGCCACATTACCAAACAAGGTAGGACAACTTGACGCAGATGCTCTTTTTGGAAAACACATTAATTAACTGTTTTAATGAACTGTAATTGAATTATCTCCATGTTGATAGCATTGGTAAGATATTAGCCTAAACAGAATATATTTCATCACAATATTTTACTTTATATTTGAATTTTATTCGTGCATTTTCCTTTATATGCGCCGCATTCGCCGCCGCTCCCCTATTAAATATATAAAAAAATGTATTATAAAACTAATGGGAACTTTGCAGGAGTACATCCACGTTGTATATGTTTTATGTTTGTGTTGACCCTCGTTTTTTCTTGGTTTTGTAGAGATTCTTGTTTTCATTTGAAAAGTTACTGCAAAAACTTTAAAAATTCAGAGAAACTACCCTTTTTCTTTAAAAAATTAATAAAACCTGTCCCATGAAATTCACTATGGAGAATAATAATTTTTGGAAAAGGAATTTTTCCGTAAAAATGGAAAACTGGTTGTTGTTGTTATTTTACATGTATTTCGTCCCTGGAATCCATTCAAAAAGTACCTTCACAAGGCTTTTAGTTATATTGTAATTTCATTGTTTAATACAAAAACTCTGCATCAACAAGTATTGTGTACAAAGCCACGACATAAACTGACATTGATTTTAAAAACAGGGTGGAAAATTTGAGATCATTTCTTCCCAGGCCATTTCCCAGGCCATTTTTTCTCCCAGACTACAATCATGAAAAACACAAGGCCGCAAAATTTTCTAGTAGTTTGGTAATTAATTAAAAAAATATTGTAACCAATTGACAAAACACGTCAGGTTGTGTATACAATACCGGTGCAGACAATTTTTTTATCGGTTTTTTAAGAGGCATATTTTGAGGCTGGAGTCTAGACAGCCGGCACCGACAGTATAGCCAAATAACTGATCACTCGTTTCAGTTACAAGAATTGTTTATAATAAATAAGAAATATAAAAGAAGCTTATGGTAAAAATAAATTTTTTTACAAAAATATTAAAGAATGAAGTTTCGTCCCATGTATCTAATGCTACTGTTTGACCCTCGGTATTGGCAATCTTACTAGATATCGTCACAGACTAAACACATTGGAAAAGGTTAAGGGTGTAATTGAAAGTGTTTCTATGATCAGTCACAGGGGTGCCTTTCACGCGACATTTGAAAGAAGTAGGGATGTGACTTAAATTATTTATGTGGCCAGTCACAGTGGTGTCTCTCCCCCCCCCCCACGAGACATTATTTCATTATTCATTTATTACATTCATTTCATTATTTACTTATTATTTCATTATTTCTGTTGCCAGTCGCAGGGTTGCCTTTCGACCTTCACGAGACGTTGGAAAGAAAGGGTTTGAAAAATATAATTTCTGTGAATTATACTTCTTCCAGAAAATTTTCTGTTCAAGGTCAGAATCATTATTATATTTGAAAAATCTCCAAGGAATCTGTTTGTATTATCATGGGAGAATAACAGAAATATTTAACCTCTTTTCAGACTAGATGGAAATATGAATTAAAAATTATAATAAAAATTATATATTATATAATAATAATTATAATAATCAAAATAATTTGAAAATTCCACGTTCGAATTCAGAATTGTTACTGTTTGAGAATGTTTGAAGACATAATTATACTTTATGATACTTTTTTTTCAATCCACGTGTAACTGCTCAAAATAATGCGTAGATTTTTAGTTGAAAATAGTACAATAAATTCATAAACTGTTATCGTCTTGTTTTTCTTCCTCGTGAATTATGAATATTTGTATGCCCTTGACGTAGGTGAAGAAGAAATAATGAATCTGCAAGAATAATATAATTTGTAATCGATATAAGTATAATTTACTACATTATTTATTGTAGCAGTTTTACGAAATTATTTATCTCTTCTTCCTCGGATTATGTACATAAGTGGACCTTGCAGTACCTACAAGACTAAGCAAACTAAAAATCTTATTCGATAGGAGATTCTTTAAATCTTAAATACACTTAAATAAAACTCGTTTCAAATTCTATTGATTCTCGTTCACGCGTCTTGGATGTGTAAGAACGCAAACAAAGTTATATTTTACTCACTATATACATTGTTAGTTGATAACAATGAAAATTTTCCATGCCATGTCGCTTGAATTTTATTCGATGAGGATTTGGACATTTATTAATTATATGTATAAGGAATAGATTTCAAATTCGACCTACAAAGCTGGAATATTCACGAACTTTCGTTTAAATCATCGGCAGAGAGTTTTTTTTAATAAATTTTTTTTATGGAAATTACTTTGTTTAGGAAGTAGTGAAGTTATTCTTAATTATACACTTGGCAGATAAAAATTAAAATAAATATACATACATTTGAAATTAAATAATATCAAACTGAATTGAAACTTCCTGAATGACATTAAATGAAAACGTAATGAGTAGAAATGTTATAAATTAATTAAGGAATAAAATTAGCTACTGTTAATTAAAATTCATTGACATGAATGAACCATGTTAATCGTAACTCGCTCGTTTCAAGCCTCGTTCTGTGAATAATTATATTTCATCATTTTGAAGGAAAACCACTTGTAAATATGTTCCGATTGTTTACCGTTATGAAATTTTTCGTAAAACTAGCCCCTTTTCAAGTTTTTTAGGGCTAACGTTAGGGAAAATTCTGTAATACCAGACCTATCGAGGTCGATCAAGCTAGCACCTCCACAATCAAAATTGCGAAATTATTTTGTATCAAAATTTTGGATTTTTTTTTGGCTGCATTGCCGATTTTCGGGCTCCACTACATAAAAATTTGAAAAAATTAAAAATGAAAGACGACAGAATTTTTGGCTTTTTTTGGGCTCTTAAACGCGCCAACAACCAATTTCTAAAAACTACCCCTACCGGAAATCAAACTACCGCCTATGTAAAAACTCAATCTAGAAAGAAATAGAGTAAACCAAAATTTTTGGCTTATTTTGAGCTCTTGAAGGCACGGAAAAAAATCAAAAAAACCACCCCTTTGCCAAAAATAAAATCTGCAATAAATAATGTTGGGCTCTCGAATGCACCAAACAAAATTGTCGAAAACCACCCCTATGGACAATAAAACCACCCCTAAGTAAAACTCAAACATGGAAAAAACAAAATATAAAGTAGAGCTGAGCTTTTCTTGGCCTCACGAATGCTTCATTTTTTTGTTGTTGCAAAAACCGCCCCTACATCTGAAAAATCAAACGCCTATCTATTAATTCGAATTGATGAGCCTAAAAATCACAGACTCTATCCCCTTACAAAACTCCGTGTCCCAAACATCAGAAGCTCCATTTACAAAGTAAATTTCTGAAAAAGATAATTCTTTGAAAAAGTCACATCTACGTGGTATTAACGGGTTGCTTTTTAACGTTAAGAGTAGGAGCCCAAAATTCGGAGATTGGACTGAAGTTTCAGACGTCATTTGAGGAATTTTTTTTTTCAATTTTTTGGCTTATATATTGTCCAAAAACATAAAAAAAACTGCACACAACCCGTTTCTGTATTTGCTAAGGCGATTCCACCGACAAAAACCGGAAAAACCAAGCTCTCAAAGATAGACAGTGAGTTCTCCCAAAAAACGGAGAGGGGGTGACTTTTTTAACCTACCCTATCTGAAAGGTACCCTCAAAAAACTCTTTCTCTATATTCACTATTTTTGCACATGCACTTAATTTTTGTGATTCAGAAGCTTTACTAAAACTAAAAAACTAAAAAACTAAAATATTTGAGTTTTAAGTTGGAGGAGATGAACCGGTTCCTCAAGAAATGGTTTCCCCTAAGTCATTGTTTTAGTTACCCTAGGACAAAATACTTATTTGATTAAAAAACAATGATTTTTGTTGGAACAACAAACAATATCTTGGACTTAAATTTTGCTGTTTAATAACCGAGAAATTTCTTCAAATCAAATTAACTTCTCTTTGACATCATAGCGATGCATACATTTCTTTGATTCAATGAAATTTGATTTAAATCAAAGAAACTTTTTTCTGTGTCTGGTATAGAAGAATTCTATGTTTGCAGCATTTTCATTATCCTGTCATACTTTAAAATTTTTTGTGAAATTGTTACAATATCTTATGATAAAACGTAACATTCAAGTTGTATTAAGGATCTTGAAGCATTTCAGAGGGAAAACGAAATAGAAAGGTTCATCCGTACACATATATAACTATCATTTTATCGACTCACGGTATCAAAGGTTTGTCGTGATGAAACTTCAATGGTTCGATTTTTAGGTGAGGAACAAGAAATTGTGCCATTTACAGCCGGTACAATTTAAAACATTCATCTAGGAATATACAATAAACTATTACCGACCCATGATATGAACTTCAGATTTTCTGCTAAGCCGACATCTGAGCTTATAAACATCGGTAATAACCAACTCCATAGACCACGGAGATATATAACAGATAGGATTTTTTTGAATTAAAAAATAAAAATCATGATCCGTAGTTTTTAAACACGCGTACGGATAAAAAAAGTGTTTTGTCAACAATGTTTGGATTGATACATAATTGTTGTGAATTTGGTTATTGCCATTATTCATTATTTGCTTCAATAGTCTAGAGCCTAGACGAATAATTTCCATTCATGTAGTATTGAAGAAAGAGAGGTCGATCAAATAATATTCAAGAAAATAACGTCAAAGTTTACTTTCAAAAGTTAGAAATCACGGAAAGGGGGCATATCAACAGTAGGTAATGTAACCTACTGTAGATAATTAAGAAATAATAATGTGTGCATAGAAATTATTTAATTGAATTAATTTTTAGGATATTATGCATGCTGATAAATTAAATTATTATTGAACATGTTTCAATTATTTGTTTTTTACATTATTAATGATTATCTGCTGAAGGTTCCATGTATTGATTGCGCCCATAGATGGAATCTTCAGTAGAGGGTAGATAATATTATTATATAGTATTATAGTATAGTAAAAGATAAATTCACGGAAAAGAGGTCGATCTACAGTATACTATAAGGTGCCCTTTTCCTTAAAAATTCATTTTTATTATGATACTTTCCTTACATATCTATCGGCGGTTTTCGAATAGATTTTAATTTCGGTGTCTGCAATTCGAGCGAAATCAAGTTTTGAATAATATAATAACTGTTATTAGTTTTGATATATATATATATATATATATATATATATATATATCATAAGATGTGTACAGAAACGAATAAATTTTCATTTTGAACAAAAACATACTTCAAAACTTACTGAAACAAAATTAAGCCACAATTGTTTTATTCTGAATAGTACAAAAATTACAAGTAGTTGAGTTGTTTTTCAGTTCTCACATTGATATGATGACAGCGAACATAGCTGAAGTTCAAAACAAGCTTGTAAAAAAATGATCTGAAACCAACTTGAAAGCCTAGTTTTTTCTGTCTACGATGTTGTACTTAATAAAAGGTCAAATATGGTCTAGCAATATCAAATAAATTTCCAAGAACATGAAATAAAAATTTATTTCAAAATCGCCTGTATATTATATATGTATGTTTTTTTAAAAATTAAATCAAATTAGGCCGTTAGCTAAAAGCCTATGTCATTAGTTAACGGTCGGCCAGTACCAAAATCTTCTATTTAAGTGCTACATTTTCTCTGTTGACCTCATTTATTCCGGCAGATAGAATCATTTTTAATTATTGGTCTAATGGCCTAGAGTATTCTAGGTCATTAGGAGAGTACATTTTTTTATCACCATCAACAGGAAATTCTATTTTGTTCTATATTTCGTCAAAACGTTAAAATTAAAAATCATTCAAATCACACAATGTATGAGAATTGTTCTTGATTTTCGCATGGAATCTGGTTTTCATGTGCAAAATAGGAAATACATATCGTGAAAAAAACCCTATCATAATAAGTAAGTACTTTTTCTTTGTAAACATGGTATAGATTCGAAACTTCGGTAAATGCTAAAGAAGACGCTGAAATACGTTTGTTAGCTTTCTTTAAGTAGACAATTATGCAATCTTTGTTTTGTGAATTTTTAGTTGTTGAAAACATTTCACCCAAACAAAGGCGAGCCTATGCAGTTAAGTGCTTTTTTCACTACCTAAACAGAGGTCGATCTTGTTTAAGGAAAATGTTACATTGCAGGCGCAAAAATCAGGAAGCTAGAGAAAACATATATGTTTCATAGGATAATACAGGTATACGATCATTGAGTGACCTTGCTATTGTATTTCTATTTATTTCAACAAAATAGAAGCAGTTTTACTCAAAAATAGCTCTGTTTTTGTACAGAGAATTACGTATGCAGAAGATTAGACAAAAATATTAAACCGATCAGCCGTAAAATGGAACCCCGTATAAGCTTCATGTAATTGAAGCCCCTTAATGGTAGATGTAATACCGGAAAAATTTTGCAAAGTATTTTCAAATTGAATGTTTTGTCGCCAGGATTCGAAGGGCATGGGATTGAGTCAGTGCAACCACCGAATGGCCTGTGATAGGAAATAGACACTGAGGACCATTTGCAGCCCCCTCTTTTTTTTTAAATTTTTTATCGAATTTCTTCAGTCCCTTTCGGGGTCGGTCGGAGAGACTTTTACTGGGTTGGTTGGTTGTTACCAGTACGCATCTGATTACAGACGCAAATATCTACGTGGAAATTGACGTGGACATAAACGTGAATTTATCCAACTACGTGGAATTCTACGTTAAAATATTTACGTGGAATTCGACGGAAACTACGTCCAGACTTATAGATTGGTGCCTATTAATACAGTATACGGGGTACTCAAAACTCAATATGTTTTATGGTTTGCGAGGTACTTGGCGACTTTTTGCTACCCTCAGTATAAATGTTAGTTTTGTTTAGTTTTGTGGATTTGAGGTTCGTAAATGGTGAAGAAGATTTAAATTTCAATCAGACGTTACGGCTCCTTGGACCTTCTTCACACACAAAAACCCAGGGTATCAATACGTTTCAAACAGTTGACAATTACATTGTGTAACGAATGAAAATTACCCATTTTACAACGTTTTGATGCGATTTTCAAACTCAATTTGATACTTGGGCATTTTATGTGCAGTAATTTATTCCAGACTGTTAAATATTTGGTATAAGTTTTTGTCGTGTAATATTTGCAGTTGAAATTAACATTTAAATTTCCACGTGGAATGTTTGGAATTTCTATTTGAAGTTCCAAGTTCATAAATAATTTCACGTGGATATCCACGTGCAAACTTTCAGCTAGAAGTGTTTCAGAAATAATTATCTGAACGTGTCAACTTAATTACTAGTGGTTGAGGAGTATACAATATTTCGCGAACGACCGTTTGTAGGTGTAGGTTATTTCTCATACCATATCGAAATGGTAATTCAAATACCCCTCAACCCCCTTCGACTTCCTCTTCTTCTTTCAGTCTAGCAGACTAACTGTCTGGAATCTATCACTTTACACTTTTCCAGATACTTTAAATTCTAAATGATCCGTCGTGCACCAAGAATACTAAATGAAGAAGACAGAGGACAATGACATGGGTATATATAGACAAAAAGTAGACTTTCTTATTAAGAACTTTTTTGTCTAGCAAGTTATAATCGCATAAAATAAAAGGGAAATTTCAACTTTTTCCTGTTCACTTAGAAAGTAGAAAGTAGATTAGGTGTTGAAAAGGAAAAATCGTACAAAATTACACGTGCATAAAGAAATTTAAATCCATATTTTACGTTTCCACGAAACTGCTTCGCTGCGGCGTCCAACAACTATATATATTGAATGGACAACGAATTGAACGAGTTCTACCCATCGACTCGTGATTCATTTCGATGAGTTACTTCCATTCTATGTCGCAACTCTTGCTGTCCAAAGTTTTACTGTATTCTCTCGCAGAATATTTATTATTTATGTCAATTCTTTTCCTAAAAAAGAGATTTTTTCGACTGTAAAAGTTAAAATTTATCTCTAAAAATCAATTAAATATTTCAATAAACGGAAATAAAACACATCATTATGTCTAAATTTTCATGTGATCAAAATCTACTTCAATTCAATATTCGTCCTCGAATTCGTCATTATAATTTTCTCAAAATTTAGTTATTTTATTGAAAACTCAAATTTAAGCAATTATATAAATTAATTAATTTAGTTTCAGTTTTAAGTTTGAGGTACAGTGTATTCTAGAACTTTTATTTTAAAAATCTCAGTAAATCATGAATTTTGAGAGAAAATTTTCAACCGGTCTATATGCGGATGTTGGACTAATCAAGGAAAAGTTCGAAACATCCAGAAGCCAGCCGCAATACTCGTACATATGTATGAAGGGGATGTTTACAAAGCACTCACAGTTGTTCTGTTCATAAAATCGGAATTCAAGACACGTGTACTGATAAAATGATTTACATCAGACCTATAAGGGCGCACCAAATTTACAACTTATAAGAATGAATATGAAAAAAATGGTTGACAATCTAAAACATTTAAAACTTTACAAGAGTATAAGGGTGAAAATAAAAAAGCAACACAATTCGCCTGGAAACTTTTTTGTTTGAAAAGTTATTTCGTATTCAAGTAGAAGTTTTTTTCCATCAGTGCTATCCCTAATTATGATGAAAAGAGTGAAAAAAGAGATCAAGAAGAGTAGTTTGATTTTAAGTTCATACTCTAAATGTTAAGTAATGAAATTTGTATTTAAATGCTTATGAAAACTGTATGAAGGTAAGTATAATTTGTATAAGTAGACGTAGATGGTTGGAATATAGGATGGGATTTATTTTAGCTGTTGTTTTTAATATAATAAGCAAAATATAAAGAAATACATAAAAGAATGTTCCATTTGAACAATTATCAAAATATTATGATGAGAAATGAGTGAGAAAATGTGTATAACCTGGTGATACCGACAACTTTATCAGTCTAATAAACTATGCAATTTTTTTATTAACTTACGTTATTGCAAATATTTGACAGACTTCATTTTCATTTCGAGGAGTAATATCAAGAATTTCATTTTTTGATACATTTATATTTGAAAATCTAACTCTTCCGTTAAAAATATATTTAAAAGCTGTCGTGTGACCGGTTGACATTCAGTTGTGAGGACATTGAAAACTAATTTGTATACCACAGTTAAAAGTATTGAACTCATTGTTATATTCATTTTCTTATTATGTTTTATATTATGAAAACATATAACCATTAAAAAAACACATGTGATCGGGTGACAATTAATTTTGTTTTGTGAATGTAAGCTAGTAGTTTTCTCGGGACAGGATATTGTTGATTTTTTTATTTTTACCCATAAAACTTTCAAACATAGATAGTTTTTTATATTTTTTTGATAAGATGTAGCCTTTGTTTAAAATATCAATGTAATTCAGGGAGATAAACGAGGTACCGTTAATCCGTCATATAACTTTTTTTTACAATTTAGAGTACAACGGAAATTGAGCAAACAAATACTTCATTTATTTAAATGACTGTTATTTCATTATTAAAGAACTTTTGACAATTCTTTTTTTATTTGTAAAATTTAAGTCCTTTTTCTGAATTTCTTTAAAAGAGGCTGTTGAATTGTATAGAATTGAAGGAAATAACAAACACATGTCGCCTGACTAAAACCATCTCTTACTACTGGACATTTGAATAGCATGGCGATACCTACTATTTTTTTTTATTACACCATTCAGCCATTTCCCTTTCGGGAAAAAATGTTTGCTAATACAGTGAAATAAAAAATGTATTATTCACATGGCTCAACATTTTATCATATTCATGAAATTAATTTCAGGAGTTATGAATGCAATTGTAATAAACGGAAAATATGAAATTTTAGAATTGTCTAACTTTTCATATTTAGCAACAGAAAAGTGTGTAAGTAATGAAAAACGTCATTTGTTTAGGTAGAAAAAATGCAGTCCATAATATGAACGATGATTCATGAAATAATGAAAATAATAACATTTGTCTGAATGTATCAGTTATGCAGTGAAGGATCCAGAGGTCTTTTTTCCACTTGAGAAGCTGAACATTAATATCACTATTCTGATATAGGTATTGTACATTATATATGATAACAAATGGCTCAAAAAATGGAAATCGTATTATTTTTCAATAAATGACTTAAATCCTGAAGGAGCAGTGTATTAATTCGAGAGTTTCTTTTCTCCCCTTGAAATGAGAATCGTGCCGTTCCCTCGCGACTGGTAACGAAATGCCTTGGCGAGATGTATCTTTCACTTGTCTCTAAATTAAAAGTAAAACGAACTTTTGTCTCTGAATCAAGGAGTGGAGTGAGATCGTTTATAGATTCTCGCGAGGAAACTCGCTTTCTGTGCTGTCGAAGAAATCTCGAGGAATCTTATCAATATAGATTACATTTCAAGTTTCACATTTGAATTCTGTGATCAAGAATTTTAATTAATTTTCAATTCATCATTTAATTAGGTACAAATTAGACAAGTTTTGCTTTATTAACAGCGTTGCTTTAAAGACATTTTAACATTTGAAGGGTATTACAGCATAACCATTCAAGTGCCACTTTTTTAAAAAACAGTGTCTCCGTTTAAAAAAAAAACGTCTATTTGTACTGAAATTTCGGTACGAATAGTCCCTTCTATAGGTATTCCTGTTCGTAAAAAAATGCGGCCATTTGTAACGAAACTTCGGTACACGTCGGTACAGCCTTTTAAAAAAATACCTTTTATTGGCTTAAAACTTCTCGAAAACACCGCACATTACGGTATAATTCTTCCCTACATAGCATTTAGAAAAAATGGTATAAACAATTTCAAAATAATTTTCTTCTCTTGAAAAACTATCTATTAGTTTTTTCGCTATGAGTTTTCAAATCATTTTATAACAAAATGATTTGTTTGAAATTTTTTAAACATTGTCAATATTATAATTTTTTACTTTTGAGCATTCTACCTTTTTTGTTACTTGTTTTTGGCGCTTGAGCGGCATATCTGATGTTAATTAGAGTTTGAAAAAAGCAATTAAAAAAAAGTTTTTCATGGCAGTTCCATGGTTATGGCATAGAACGATTTTTGCTGGCTTGAAAATTTTGTTTCTTGGCACTTACATGGATCTGCCGTGACACCCCATATTTGTATCTAAAAAATGGTCTCAGGAACATAATAGTATAGCTTGCTTGAAATGTATGTGATAAAAAAATAATTAAGGAATCGCGAAAGCTGAAAAAAGTAAAGTAAAAGTTAAAAGTGCACTTGAAATAAAATTATATAAATTCGGTAAAAGTAATAAACGATATTTGGTTTCTAGACACATAATTATACCTAAAATTATTGAAGAAAGTAGGTAATGTTATATCCTTCTTATGTTTAACGTCTGGGAATATAATATAGATGAAAGTGGTGATAAAAGTCAAAACGACTACTTACAGACAAATATAAATATATATAAATATATATTTGTCTGGAAGTAGTCGTTTTGACTTTTGTCACCACTTTCATCTATAATTATATCTTAAATTTCATGAGAAATATAATAGATAATAGATTACATCTATAACAATAATAAATATATCATTGATGTAAACTTTTCGTTCAGCATTTCTGAGAAAAATATAATATTTCTAGAAAAATCTTCTTCAAGATAAGAAATCGTAATTTAATTGGCTCGATGAAATCAGAATCGCTCGGCGCTATCCTCCATGGAACGACGATCCTTCTTAATGAGGCATCATGTTCAAAAATTATAACGAATCAATTTTTATTTGATATAAAATATTATGACAGATATTTTTCAATAATCTCTGAAAAAAGTAAATAATATTCTTTGAAGTGATTCAAATGCTTGCGTCAAATTATATTTTATATAATGTCTTTTTTTCAAATACCAGTAACGTTATTCCATATTCAATCTGTATCTTTGATCTTTGAAGTTATCAAAAAGAAGTGCAACATTATGCGTCTAATAAAACATGCAATTTTCTTATATACTTTCGTTATAGTAAATATTTGACAAACCTTATTTTCATTTTGAGAATTACTGTCGAGAATTTTATTTTTTAATACATTTACGTTAAAAAATCCAACTCTTCCGTTAAAAAAATATTTTAAAACTGTCGTGTGACGGGGTGGCATTTGATTGTAAGGACATTAAAAACCAATTTGTATACTATAGTTATAAGTTTCATACTCATCATAAAATTTGTATTTTAATTGTGTGTTACACTATGAGAACATATCACCATTAAAAATACATGTAATCGGGTGACATTTTTGCATATTTAAATGATTTTTCTCTCTTACCAGCTAAATTTTTAATTAGTGACTGCACAAGGTATTATAGAATGAGTCACATACTATCAGACACTATATTTTTTTGTGAATGCAAGCCAGTAGTTTTTTCGGTACAGGATATTGCTGATTTTTTTTTATTTACACCCATAAAACCTTCAAAGTTGAATAGTTTATTTTTTATTTGTGCTGATAACATGTAGCCTTTGTTCAAAATATCATTGCGATTCAGGGAGATAAACGAGATACCGTTAATCCGTCATGTATATTTTTTTTACAATTCAGAGTACAACTGAAGTTACGCAAAAAATATTTTTATTTACGAAATGTGTGATGAAATGATTGAATGCGACCTGAAAAAATCAATTGAATCAAATGAAAAGCCGAATTAATTGCATTTTTCTGTTTTTTATTCGATTTAGCAAAATTTAACAAGAAAATGTTGCAAATGTGAAAATATCCTGTTGGAATGAAAAAAACGACAGCGTATGAGTTTTCAAATTTATTTTTTCTTATTGAATCAGAGTTTACTTTATTAGCGTTTTGTAGCACCGAAAACTGAGGAGCGTTATCAGTATCCATAAAAAAAAATTGGCTGACGAAATCGTCGTCTGACATTGGTTGATGTCGTTATACGATATCGGCTCGAACTGATAAAGCATTGCATGCCGAGATCGGCCGAATTCCAGCCCAAGTTTTGCCGATATTGAGCCAAACTTTTTTCTTTGACACACAATTTGTAATGTCACTAAAAGTTCGCTATCACTCAGAGAAGTTTTGCCGCGCTCGCACATTGGTGGCGCTAGTGGTCAAAACAAAAAAATCGCAGTGGGCCAACCCTGACGACATTCCCCTGTTTTTTCCATGTAGGATAATTTTATTCAGACTATCACAATTATAAACGCTCAACTTAATGCTTACTAAAAAACATTGAAGACTGTAGAGCCTCTAAATAAATATAATGTGCCACTACAAGAACCTGTTGATAATGGTCCCAAAAATTCATAAAAAAATTCCTAGTAATGTGCTACATTAAAAAAAAAAATTTGGAATTAAAATTGAAATGTTCTAAAATTTTGACCCTATAATTTTTCAAATATAGAGTAACTGAAGTTTGTTTTTACTTTCAATATATATGTGTTTCATCACAAAAAAAGGTACTATCGGCATTATTGGCCTGGGATCGACGGTAGATACAGGACCTACCATTGACCCTTGGTCTAAAGTATCGATTTATGAATTTTTAAGCACAGAGTTGAGAAAAAATTAAAAAGAATATTTGGTTGTTAATGACATATAGCTTTAGTTATAAACTTGCAGAAACGAATAGGGAATTTTTAATTGGTTTTGAAAGAGAGATGATCGTACAGAAAATATCAGAATTACAGAGGTCTTAAAAACAAATAGCATTACATTTATTTTCACTTATTTATTACTTAAATTTACCCTCTTGTTCATGGCGATAGTAATTTCGAAGATAAATGCAGTTCTTTCTCTATGGGAAAATTATTTTTTTTAAACTATATTGTACGCACTTCCCAATCCGAAAAATTAAAATCGAGATAAACGGAAGGTATGCTGACGAGTATTTTGTCATAATTCTGATAAATTTTTCTCGTCCAAGTATAAACCAAGGAAAAGTCCCCTTTCCTTGCCATTCCTGTTTCCACGCTAGCAGTTTGAATGAATTCTTCTATCAGAACTGATGATTTATGTCTTGTTCATGACCGATCGTTTTCTTCCTGGAGTCCAGAAAACTTTCGTTAGTCGTGAAAAGTCAGTCTCTCAACTTCCGAACTTATTGTGGAAAATACAGTGAAACTTCTATAATACGAAGTGCTTTGGGACCGAAAAAAACTGCAAATTATTGAGAATTCGTATTATCGAGAATGAGAATGTAAATGCGCATAATACATTTAAATACGTTCATAATATATTCCATAGAACATGTTATGAATTTCCCTTGAAGGTGGAATTTTCCCCGATAAGGGCTGTATTAAATTTTTTTCCCAGCGTATATTTAAGCGCAAAAAGTACTTAACTGAACGTAAAAATTTTCATCGGGTAAAATAATCAGGAAAAGGGGAAAATATGGTTACCTGCGATTAACTGAATGCCTGTTATGAATCAGTACAAGCTTTTTTTACATTGAAAATGGCACCTAACAAATGCTAATCAGTTGCCCGCATTTTCTCATCCGAATCCTTGATCAATCTTCTTATGATTCTCGTTCAGTAATTAACTTTAATGTTCTTGATAATTCCTTGATCCATTGGTTGCAATTTTACAGTGAAATTCGGTGGTGAGTGAACCAATTTCACGGCTTTTAGTGTTTGCATCAAGACTTTTGGATGGGCCGCACAATTATATGCAAATAGAAGAACTTTCCAATTTTATCTTTGGAATTTGCAATTAATTTTATGGAGACAGTCTTCACATAATAAACTAGTCATCCAAGTTTTTTTAATATTCTCGTGAAGCACTGGTAAAGACTAGACTTCCTTGAAAGATCGCGAATTACCTATTAACAATAACTTTAGGTTTTCTTAACCAGATATATTAGCGCGGATCATAATAGTAACATGACTTTTGCTCTTCTTTCCACCAGGTCTAGTGGTCGCGTGCAATCTCTTTGGTTAGAGTTGCGAAGGAGGAATATTGCCCTGAAAACTGTATCGAGAAGGAGAATATAACCAAGTATATTACCGACCATTGTGACCGAACGTTACCACTTTGTTTTAAATCGTGAATGCGATCGTTCGAAGGGACGAAAGGTGAGTATATTTAAAATATTCCTAAATAATTAAAATGTGATTTGAATACTGCACTCCTAAAAATATGATAAGTAATTATGATAAGTAATACATTCGACATAGGATTTAAAATAGCTTTATTAACTATTATAGTACTTCTAGAATAGATATAAAATCTATAGAGTTGTTGCTTTACTTCTATCGTTTTTACGTTACTATGCTTATTAATAATTGTTACTTTATTCAAACGTTTTACGACTGCATTTAGAATTAGAATTTTAAATATCCTGAAGTTTATTAAGAAAACTGGATATTATAGACATAATAAAAATAAATTTTTTTAACCGAATTCTGTTCATGTACTGTTTATAAAAGAAAGCAGTATTAAGATATTGATATGTTTCCTGGCTCTGATGCGTGTGCTGCAGATAAGAGATTTTACAATTTTTTACGTGAATTTATTTTTGAAAATGTCAACACGTAATTATTATACTTATATTTTATAATTACATTCATTTAAATATCTTATAACTATTTTAAATTGCAATGTATATTCGAAAATCGAGAATTCTCATATATTCTCCGGAAGGAGAATATTCTTGGTAATATTCTCAAGAATATTACCCAATTTTATATGACCGAGAATTTCGCATCTCTAGCTTAGGTTAAGAATATGAATTTCTCGAAGTAATTCCAATGATCAAACTTCGAATTATGGAGAAATATTAAGATGGGAAACGTTAAGTTTTATCCTGGGTCGAAAAAAAATTCGAATCATCGACAATTTGTATTATAGAGGTTCGTATTATTGAAGTTTTACTGTATTGAGAATATTCTTGAAGGAAAATATATACTTAGGTCAGCTATAAACCCTAGATATGGCTCTAAAAAATGATCTCAGAAATGCTTCTTTCCTCATTACTTTTGCCTTTCAAAGTTCAAATAATAATAGAAAATAGATGAAATCGAGGAAAACTAATGTAGAAAATTCGATTTCGATACCATATTGAATCTTGAAATGTAAACCTTGCATTCCTCATCCACTTTCTGAGAGGAATTTGGGACATCTCGATCCCGGAATTCAGTATGTCGGCACGTTCTTCTCACGTGTTTTGAAAGCTTCGTGCTAGTCTTTGACAAGTAGGTACTTGAATCGAAACCTTCAATAATCTGTTTTCACAAGTGACATGGCCGTAGCTAAGGGGGGGGGGGCATTGTGGGGCAATGCCCCACCTTAAAATACCAATGCTGTACCTTAAAAAATACAATTGACCAGATCAGATCCAGTAAAATTTTTACTTCCGCCCTACCTGTAACCACCGCTGCCCTACCTTAAATTTAACTCTAGCTATACGACCCTGACAAGTGCTCGTGGGAATGTATATAACATTAGATGCATTCACTTCAAGGGAATTAGAAAATTGTAGAAGTACTTGAAAATTGATAAAATTGCGAGTCTTGAGGCTGAAATTTCCAAGGGAAAGAAATAAAATAATATTTAATATATATTTCTCTTTCATGAAACAGCTTCTTGCAAAGTTAAGATACATTTTGCTTTAAAAAATAACTGTCAAGTAAGAAAACTTTCGGTACTATTCTTCGTATGAAGACGCATTCACACAAAAATTTGTTGATATTGAACTGCTGTCAAATATGATGGAAACTGAAGCCACACGTGCGCAAACAAAAGTTCTGCAACTTTCCCAGCATGTGGCAATAACGTGATATACACATAAAATCAGTTTTGAATTAGGAAAATCTGCCGGGTTTTTAGATATAGTGGTCTTGTTTCAGGTCCAAAAATTAAACGTATTTCGGCGAAAGTTTCACTCAGGTTAGGAGAACAATTTTAGGAGAATTAGGAGAATAAACGAGTACCAAATTATACAAATTGCTTTTAATACATTATTACTATAGAGAAGACTTGTGCTATTCTGGTATTTGATGATCTTTATATAATACAGTTTTCCTTAATGAATCAGTGTGACTAATTAGCTAAGATTCTCGAGTTATTAATGAATTGGCAAAAGCCTACTTGCAGTATCTATAATAATTTATCACACAACCAAAGTACAACAGAATTCCCTGTGGGCTACGGAATTGGCAATTAATTGACTCGTCACTTGATATTTTACAAGCTGGTATTTTCTGAGACATTGCTTTTGAGAACTTCACATGCGAATTTAAATTTAGTTTAAAAAGTTATGATATAACTATAAAAAGTGTGAAAATGATAAAAATTATTTTTTTTATGTTTGAAGAAAGTAAAATTATTTCAAATAAACTAAGCGTACAATAAAGCCTAATTCAAGAAACATTTTAAACAGATGATGAAGCAAAATTGCCAATTAGATCTTCCCTTTTCAAGGTCTTTCAATTTTACAATGGAACGCAACGACTGAAAAGAATCCCTCTTTATATAAACTCATTTCTCGTCTGTCCGCTTCCTACTTTAGTAGTATATTTTTCTGCCTCTTTTTATAAGATTCCTCGTGACATTGTCACAAAAACACGAGGGACATCTTCTATAATTCAAGCTTTTGAATTTTATGTCACTGCTTCCTGTTAAAAGTTACAATGGAGTAAAAAAATACTTAAAATTCTTGAACCTTAAAATTTTGTGGACCATAAATTAAGCAAAAAATTGTCTGGATTCGAGTAAAGTTTAAGAAAAACGTAGGATTAAATTATGAAATGCAAATATTGGCGACTTAAATTTATAATATGTTTTGTTGAATTTAAGTTGACCTTTGAATGTAAGGTCAAAAAGATCATGGTGTAACAGTTTTAAGTACAATTTTTTACTACGAAAAGTGAAAAAATTAACTGATGGAATAAAAGTTGGCGATTATAATTACTTTTCATCTCGAAGTATGAATTCCGTGATACGAGAATAATAATAAAAAATCGAACAAAGAATTCACCATTTTTCCTGAAAAAATTTCTTCTACATAGCATTTTGTATAATCGGCACGTGGTTAACTTGATGTACCTTGGATTATGGCCGAATCAATATTGTACAATTTCTTGAGCACTTTATAAAACTTTCAGGTTGACCGAAGATTATCTTTTATGTAGCTGTTGCGATAATTTATTGAGTTTTTCTTTAATAAATAAAAAATATTCCTGTTCACATACAAAAAATCTTGAAGTCGTAAATTTGCTTAATTTAAAGTTTTAAAAGAGCAGCAATCCTCTGAACATAAATGAGAGCTTAAGGGAGTAGAGGCAAGTCGTAACAACGCAGACGAGTTTAATGTCTGCAATTAGTGAGTGGATTAAGGGAATAATAATGCTAATAAATTGCCAAGATCCGCCACGTGTTTGATATATTCTTGAACTTGAATATCTTTAATGTAATCCGTATTGATCAATATTCCTAATATACATGTTATCATCAACTCCAGTTGCATAATAGCAATTTAACCGCAACCTCTGACCATCTGCATCACCGCACTATTTCATCTCGAAAGTACATTCTATCTAATTGAATATATTGATTTTTACATTCTCAACTCAATAAGCAGGCATTGATTTGATGTGAAAAGTGATTTTCGCGAATTTCCTCAAATCTCAAAGTTTTCGGACTCACTGATTGAGAACAATGAATTTTACTTCGGTGTCTGTCGTCGTCGTCATCGTATTTTGTGAGCACGATAACTTTCGAAGGAATTATCTGATTGCACCCTTATTGAAGGCTCAACAAGGGAGGGTGAGTTCGTTTACCAGCTGTTCTTGGCCAACGGTTCCGGTTTTATTAATCGAAAATGCTTTTTACAAAACCAAAAATTCAATTTTCGAGCCAAAATATACGAGATACAAAAAATATGTTGAAAACCAAAATTTTTTCATCTCAAGAAGATCTACAAACTTTCTTGATAATATTTTTTTGATAAGATGCATAGTTTTTTATTAATTTTTTTAGTTCATACGGATTAAACGTAATTTGTTTCATTATTCAGAAGTCCAGGCATGTACAGAAATGATCCAAAATACTACATCTAATATAATCAAATTCAACATGATATAGACAATTTTGCGTTTTGGATATCCTTTAATCGAGTGCAAAGAGCGAGATACGTGATGATGATGTATTCGTTAAAGCCGAAGGAGCTTCAACAAAAGAGAATTCACAATCACCAAATTTCTCGGCACGAATATGAAGAAAATACTTAGACTGAGAGCGAGGTGAATACATGATCGAGATGAAAATGTGTCCAAGTAGCTGGGAGATTTGATTTAAATCGAGAAGATCGGTTCTGCGAACTAACATATCAGAATTAATAATTATTGTGAATTTATCTCGAAGATGAGTCTGAAGATTCTAGAAATATTTTTTCGATTTAGAAATATGATGAGTTCATGGCGACGTTTATAACTTGGAAAGAAAATCCTGTTGATAGATCGGAAATTGAACAAACGGCAGAAGTTGTGCTAGAGAAATTAAAATTAAGTTGCTGTTTCAACTCAGTCTGGAATTTTTTGACGAATATATTAAGTAAGTAGGGTTTTCGAATTAAGTTGTCAATTTTAGTCCGTGCATTGCTCTATAAATATAAGTAAATTGACAGAACATCAATAATATAGATGAAAGATACTAATGAGTAAATTCATTTATATTTCCATATTTAGCCAATTTAAAACTCGACGGTTCAAGAATACAATTTTTTAGGAATATCTCCCATTCAGGTATTACTTTTTCTCTAAATCCCTAGTTTGTTCAGAAATTAAGAACTCTTTTAGGTCATTTCTCTACATTCTTAAGCGTTTTAGATATTTATAAAAATCTCAAAATTAAGTATGGAATCAGTCTTTATTTTATTTTATAATTCAATTAGACTTCAAAATCAAAATACATCAAACAAGTACAATTTTAATTCTTTATTACGTCATTTATAACGGTTCCACTATACATTTTTACACAAAGGAAAACAGACAGGTCTCGGAACAAATTATACTTCAAAGAAGAAAAGATTGTTGCTGATAAAATTAATTACAAAGATTAATTCAAAATTGTCAATTCAACAAAAACAATTGTCTATAGATTGCGAATTGATTGTAATGAATTTTAATTTTAAAGTCTAAATGTTCTAGTTCAAAATTATTATTTTCGGGCTTGAGTGGGGTATGATACTGGGACCTATAGTGAATCTATTGGGACTATAGCACTTACGGCACTCGCAAAGTTCAGATGCGCTTTTCTCGAAAAAGGATTTTTCGAAGCTCCAACTTCAAAACTGCCCTGGTGACTCGTTTCTCAACTTAGAGAGTTCGTTTTAAGCCAAACATTCTAGGAATTCAACCAGCTGTATGTTAGTGTATGTAACTCCATACAAACCATAAGGGCCCTTTTCATGCGGACGCCTAGAAATAAATTATGAGAGAAAAAAAAAAAAAAAAATTGATTAGCATTTCGAACTCGAAAGTTCATTGCCTCACTACCCGATTCGGGTAGTGTTTCTAGGTGGATAAATACTACCGTGTGGGTCCACCACACCCACGACGGGTCAACAACACGCAGTATTCCCCGAACGGTCACCCATCCAAGTACTAACCGCGCCCAACACTGCTTAACTTCAGTGATCTAACGGGAACTGGTGTTTTCAGCGTGGTATCGCCGTTGAAAATGAAGACTAAAGTATTCTAAATTGCTGAATAAACCAGGGATCTAGAGAGAAACTCCATGTGAGTTTAATCGTTTTTAATTTTTTTTCTCTCTTGGAGGCAAGTCACCTCCCCTCAAAAAAAAAGTTTCCCTTCCTGGAAAAAGAAAATCCGTGTTTTTTTCTTCAAATTTCGAATATAAACACGTGCAACGAGGCACCTCAAAATCCCATTTAATTAACATGGGGAAATTTTTGATCTTCGAAATATTGAACTCATACTTCAGGGTTTGATCAAAACGTGCCAAGTATTTTAAGGATCAAAGAAGAGTGTCTACAAAATGAAACCATACTAATAACGTTTATTTTTAACCCACCCTTACCCTTTTCCCAAATGTAGCTTTATATTTTTGGGTCATATTTGGGGCGCTGTGGGGGGAGGTGGTTGAGAGTGGGTTAAAAATAAAAGTCATCAGTATGGTTTTATTTCGCGGACACTCCTCTTCAATTCCTTAAAAACTTGACACGCTTCGATCAAACCCTGAAGTATGAGTTCCATTTTTCTAAAATCAAAAATTTCCTCATATTAATTAAATGGGATTTTGAAGTGCCCAGTGGCACGTATTAATATTCGAATTTCGAAAAAAAAATTACGGATTTTCTTTCTCCGGAAATGGAAACTTTGTGGGGGGGGGGGGCTTGCCCTGTAGCTCGAAAAGCGGTTTTTGGACCACCCTATGTCCCCTCAGGGTTTACATTTTCCTTGTATCTCTCCTCTATTTCTTTACTTACACACCCTCCACAAACTTACTTGATGGTGGGAGAGGGATCTCCAGTTTGAGGTGGGTTCAGAATTACTGAGAACAACTGTTTTGTGCACATAAAGAACCTTCTTTTCTCTAGGATACCGGTCCCACGGAACTCCGGAGATGAACTCCCTTGTTAGGCTAATGCTCACCGCATGGGCCGCCGAGGCTCTTCCAGAAAGCGCGGCGGGAATCAAACCCGCAAGCCGATGGAGTGAGTCTAAAGCGTATGCCTTAGCCCCTACAACCATTGTCCCACTTTGTCACTAACACTATCACCACTTATATTTAAGAAAAATCATGCCAACATGTAAATCCTATCCAAAGTTTTGGTGAAAACGTAGAGGACAACAAAAATTTACAAACATATATGTCTTCTGTTTGTTGCGCGTATTCGACTAGAAAATCGTTATTCTTGGGAACTAGGCATTTCTTTGTTTTTTCTCTCCCTATTATTTCATTCTAGATGAATAGTTTGAATAGATTGAATTGAAATTGAATCAGAAATAGAGAATCTGGATTTTGGAGAAAGATTGGGGTTTCGGAAAGTCAGGACATTGTGATAACATAAGGAAAAAGAAATATGATGCGAATTAACTTGCTGGTCTCTGGATCGAGAAGAAGTGAGGGGGTGAGTCGAAGGGATGATGGGGACATGTCCAGGGAATGAGAGTCGCATCTGATTGTTTTCCGATACCGTCGGCTAACCGACGTGCCGAAAGAAAAGCGAAAAATAACGAGCAGCCAATTAACCTCCCCCACGTGTCTCCGTTTCAAAGCTTTACGACGCTTCATACCCTGTTTCTGGTGTCACAAGATATATCTGATTCGGTATACAAATAAAATAAATTTTTTGCTTCAGAGAGCTTTCTTGTTTCGCCTTTTTCCAGAATAACCTGGAAATTAATTAATTTTTTTAATATGAAAATAAAATAGGTGTGTACAACATGTGTTGGTCTTTTCTTTTCAAGAATATTTCTTGCGAAGTATTTTATGCAACGCATGCATGATTTACGCGTTCATCTGCGTTTTTTAGTTCTCAAAGTAGCCGGTTACATGGCAGGAGGAGCTAGAGTGAACGCACATGTGCGCAGTACAATAATAAGTTCATAATATTCCTGGGAGTATTATGGTGTCATAACCGTACTGCGCGTATGCGCATTCGCATTCGCCAGTGTACGATTATGGCTGCGTCAACCTTCCTTGAATATGAGACGTGATAAACTTGTGAATCATACCTTTGTTACATAAAATATCATGTGTACCGAGGCAGCGAAGTCTTTTTACGGACATGCAGTTTCGGCTAAACTATGACATATGCATCCTTTCATTTTCATTGTAGAATTCTGACATGCTAACCTAGACATCTCTGCATGATTTGAAATGGAATCGGTCATTTTCAGATAAGCTGCCGCCATTTAATTAATTTGCAACATTTCCTTCGGTTTTTACAGCATTTGGGAAGAGAACAATTAACTTCATCAAACTCCAGAAAAAAACTTAAATATCTTTACTATAGACCAAAACTTATAACGATTTAGAGAAAATTGATGTGTTTTTTGAAAAAAAACTTGAAAATTCAAATACCTAATAACTTCGTGAAAATTTGTTTTTTATGAAAACGGTAAAATACATTTCCTGTTATTTCCTTTGGAAAACAACATATTTCATGGACGGCTGATTCTGTGACTGGAAGTTGCACTCATGCCAGCCTGATTTGAAATGGATTCGATCATTCAAGCTTTTAAAATAATCAAATTTTATCTCAAATTGAAAGGGATATTTTTAAGATTGAAAAATTGAGCTTTTGTATATCAAATATAAACTGAGATAAAAAATTCGAAAATTGGACAGTTTAAAATTAGAAGCGCTTGGAAATGGTCAAAGTTGAATTGTTTTAAATTGAAACATATTTTACCAATTTCAATAGCTTAATTTTGTATAATTTTAAACTAAAAGTTTCAAGACTTGAACAAATTCCAGTGATTTTGATTGCCTTAACTGTAGGTACAATTCCTCAATTAAATATTTTATTTTTTGATTAATTCGATTTGAAAATATTAAAATATAATAATTTTTATGTTTCAAGACCTCGAAATGAAAGTAATTCAGTTTTTAGGTATTTTACTATGGAATTGTGCAATTTTGAATGTTTTTCATTTGTAGACTGGTTTTTAATGCATAAATAAGTTTTTGTTACCAAAGACAAATAAATATAAATAAATTGCGTACGTTTCGGAATCTGCGTGGTCTTATTTCAAGCATGTAATAATTTTATTATAAAAACAGGTTAAAATACATGGATCTCTTGTAAATGAATAAATTTAGATGAAAAAATAAATCTTCATAATTTTAAATTGTTCTATCTCCCCAGAGATTAATTCTTGTTATTACTATTCTTATCATTATGTTACTATTATTTATGTTATGTTATAAATAATTAATGTTATTATTTATGTTCTATGATTTATGTTATATTACTATGTTATTATTATTCTTATTATTATATTATATTATGAATAATGACTCATATTTTTTAGATGGATGATCTTATAAACTTCGATCTAACTGAATCCACAGTTCCTTCAATTGGCAATCCAATTAATGCCAGGTAATTTTGAACCTCTATACTGATGATTTACTTATTCGTGATACTAGAACCCTAAGTGGTACTTAGGGGCCGAGTGTCACATACTATTTTTTATCACACCAGTCAATCATAAGTGCAAATAGGTTGCGTGGAGTCCCAATCTAAAAACCCGAGAGGGTCCAGAGACGGAGTCCGGTAATGTGCGTGGAGTAAGAAAGCGATACGAAAATACGCTAAGTACCCTAAGTAACCTAAATAAATACCCCGAATACTCTGAATACCCTAAGTAAAAATTTTACGGCGTATCCTAAAAAGTGCTATCTTATGTATCGTTCGGATTACCTAAAATCGCACTTATATTATGGCGGTCTGATAAAAACTTCTTTATGCATCAAAGAAAAGGTCGAAACTGAAGGCGAATTACTTCTCTTAGTACTTTTTCTTGATTGTTGACTGGACACTCAGCATATTTTTTCTATTGTGGTTCAGATAAATGGACGATTTCAAAATTATGAAAATCTATACAATTCTATTTTATTCTGCTTCCTCATAAAGAAAACTTTGTAATGGTAACAATTTCGAAAAAAAAATGAATTCGTTTGATTGAACGTTCCTCAATAAAAACAAAATCTAATACAATGTTCTGAACAACTGTCCGGGCTTGTTTTAACCACTAGTAACTCAATGCTGATCAAACGACTTAAAAAAATGTATGACCTTTTTATTAGCACTTTTTTATTTTAAAAATTAAAAACTTTTTTCATTAACATAATTATTCAAAGTTGATGTAAGAATATAAAAGATTATTTGATTTGAGAAAAACCGATTGATCTAGAGTGGAAATCCATTGTATTGACGAGTACCGAAGTTATGGTCAGTAACATTATTTGAAAAATCAATTTTTATAGTAAAATTTTTCTCATTCGAAGAATTTAAAGTTGATGCAAAAATAGAAAAGATTCGTTCATTCGAGATGAATCGATTGACCGAATCAAATAAAGCGTAAGAAAGATGGTTATTTATAATATTTATAAAATCGACTTTTTAGAATTACACTTTTTTCATTTGTTCATGTGTTTTTTCATGTGTTAAACAGAAAAACTTTTTTTTATTAACATTATTCAAAGTTTATGTAAGAACAGAAGAAGCTCTTTGATTCGAAACAATTTGGTTGACCTATTTATATCTTTTTATATTGACTTCCTCCACGAGAAAACAAATATATTTGCTAATTAATCATATTAAGGAAGCAAAATGCTGATCAAATGAACACCTTAAAATTATTGTAAATACAAATGTAGTGGAATGAAGAAGCTGTTATGGGATAGAACTACATCGCTTTTTTATAGTAGTATAATATAATTGAAATCTTGTTATTTAATTTTTAACAATGTTGGTTCAATATCAGTTTGTATGATTCTCCTAACTAAAGCAGCTGCAAAGAGGCAAGAAACTGGTAACGGCCAAGTAGTGCAAATTTGAGGGTGTCCGGTGTTAGGGAATTATTCCCTTAACAAGCCCTCAGCTCTCTTAGCACAAGTGCTTTCTTCACGTATAGTATAAGAACTGATATTTTCGTTAACACTCCCTCACTCTCCATGTTACAGCCATACACTGTCCTCCCTAGAATATTCACCTAATGTAGTCTGGTACAAATTGCCTCCCGAATAAATTAAGGATGTTCACTAGTTATATAATCTCAGAATTTAATTGTCAGTTAAATAGATCATGGAATCGAAGAAAATGACTACATTGTTAACTATAAACAACTGTAAAAAAGAAATCTATGTGCGATTGAAAAAAAAATAGTTGAGACGGTTAGTGTTTATTAAATATTAAGCTGTTTGAGTTTATGTATTTATTATTTCGCTTTAGAAAACAATCGTATTTCTTATTTAATTATTATCATTCATATAGCTTTTATTTTGTTCTTTAAAATAATACTATCAACAATTCTTTTTGGCTGGTTCTTATTGAAACATAGTTAAATTTACATGAAAAAAATTGTTATTAACTTATTACACAATATCTTGCTATACATATTATGATGGTTCAAAAAACGCTCCTCAATTCTTTCAAAAAATATATAAAATAATGAAGTTTGAACCCTAGAAGGAGAAGATTTGATGATTCTAAGTGCTGTCACAAAAATTTTTACGTTAAAAACAGAAAAAAGTCGAAAAATGATCTTCATCTTTCAATGATTTTTTTTGTAGCAATAACTTGATATAAAATTATTGAGACCATCATCTGGAACATCTTCTAGACTTTTTTTTTAATCAGAGATTTCCATTCGGCATGATTTTTCCAGCACAATATTACCAGAAGACCATTTTCCTCGGTTCATGATGTAATGAAAAAATAATTTGTTAATATAAAATTATCGTAAAGTGATTAACTATGACAATACAAGAAGAAATTATTGTTATAAGTTGATAAGTTGAGAACCAGAGTGTTTCAGGTAATTTACTTGATTTCTTAATTATCAAATATGTTGAATATTTGAAAACATTTTTATATTACTTACATTACAGTCATTCACAGTTTTCTCAATTATAGTTGCAAAAGTAATAAGTAATATAAAAATGTTTTCGAATGTTCAACGTACTTGATAATTAGGAAATTAAATGATTGTCATAAGTTGTTATTCACTTCACGATAATTAGATATATAAAAAATTTGTAGATGTAAGCCTTAATAGTAGTTTTTACTGGAAATTTTGTTTGACACGATGAACTTGTTTCAATAAAAACCTCTTTTAGTGCTGAGAAAAGGATTATTTTCAATTTATAATGGTGATAATTAGAGAATGGTGTCATTGATCAATTCTTTAGTAAGAATATAAAGAAATTAAGATTTTTTGGGCTAATTTTCCACGCATTTGAACATTCTTAATCGTATGTTCAGTAGATCAGAATCCGAGGAAATTATCTTCTGGTGATGTCATACTGAAAAAATCATGCCAAATGAAAATCCCTAATTGTTAATTAAATTCAATCATTTTCAATTGCCCATAGGTGTCAACAACTAAAAAAAAAAAAATTTATTTTTCACAACTCTAATAGGTGTCCCAAATGATGGTCCCAATAATTTTATATTCATTCGTTGTTATAAACAAAAAAGTTCGTTAAGCCATGAATATAATTTTTTCACTTATTTACTATTTTCAACGTAAACATTTTTGAGGTAGCATTTAGAATCATGCATTCAAGTCCTTCTAGTGGTCAAATTTAATCATTTGACTTAAATTTTGGAAAAATCGAGGAGTGAGCAGATAATATTTGAAATGATGAAGATTGAATGAAAATTGCAATTTTTTTTCAAAGTGGCATACATTTTCAAATAAATATAATGTTAATTAAACAATTACAGATTCAACTATGTTTTTCTACATTGGAACTTGAAATGTTTTTTCAACACTTGCTTTATTCAATAATATTTCTTAATTTTGTAAGCTGTTTTGAAGATTTTAGGTTATTCGGTTGGTAAAAGTCAAACTTTAAACTTTAATCTCATTGATTCCACTCTATTAACCCTATTTTAAATTGAAGCAGTATTTTTTCTTGCTCAAAAAGATTGTTTAAGTCAATATCTAGGAAACTTATGTCCAAGCGCGAACAAACAACTCGACAAGGGGATTTTAATGAAAAAAGTTTGCCCTGTTAAATTTAAAAGTGTCTTTCACAAACTCCATCTTATTTAACGCTTGAACTGTTCATAAGAAAATACACTGTCAGAATTGTTCAGAAAATTTCGACACATTTAGGACACTAGAGTAATTTAAATTTACGAAATTAGGTTGCTGAAAACGAAATCCAGTAACTTTATGGTAAATTTACAAAACTTTAATTAACATTAAGAAACGGTATCTGAAAATTGAAAATGGTTTCCTCAAATTCCTAAATGGTAAGAGAAACATAAAATATCGTGACCGAAAGAAGTGCGCAGTTAGCAACTGCGCACTCCTCGCTTTTCGATCGTAGTTACTAAACTAACGCGTTCGAAGAGGACAAAGCATATTGGTTGTGGTTATGCGTGGCAATGTACTGCAAAAGGTTGTATTGAATTATAACGATGCTGTAAACCTATTTTCCCCGATATTGAATGATCTCAAGCGTGAAAAGGATTCAAAAATTAAACGAGAAGAAGAAATTGAAAAAAGTGTTCAAATCGCGAGTAAAAACAACGAGCTAGAAGCTGGGTTGATAAGCGAATTATTATCTTTGCAATAAATAGTTAGAAGATACTGCGATCATCTACCTCGTAAATGAACTTCTCAAAAGGTACATCAGGACCACAAGTGACTAGCAGCAGCTGCGTAAATTAATAATTAATCCAGGTTTCAATTGAATGGTGAGTCCGCTGTTTACGTCAAATCACGCCCTCTTGGCTAATATAATTTAATTTACAATTTCATTAATAATAATGAACTAAATAATAATTTAGAAAATCAAGCCGTTTTGATGTACAGTTAAATTTTTTTCTATTTCGAAAAATCCAATGTTCCAAGAGTGCCTGAATTTGTTTTAATAATCACTGTCACTGGTGAAAGTAAACGGAAAGAAAGACGTTCCCTTGGTTCATTAATTTTCATATAAATTTGCACTATACATTTTTCTTAACAATATAACCTTTGTTGAAATTTCTGTTCCTGTTTAGGAAAAATTAGAAACGGTTTCTGCATATAGCTTTAGTGAAGCGTCTATGAGAATTCCTACAGAAATTTCTAAAAACGTAGAAGGTTTTAAGTTATTGTTTTATAAACACTAATTTACGAATGCAGATAAAATGTAAAATTAATGTGTATAATCTGATCTATGAACCTTATAGTATAGGCCATAGGGGCATATTTTTTATAGACATATACATTCATTGAAATTAATGAAATGTAAATAATCGATCATAGGGATATATTTGCGTTTTCGACGATAAAAAGTCCTTTTTTATGATCGCAAACCTTGATTTGTATCACATGTTATATAATACTATTTGACTATAATGGAATAAGTCGCGACACATTTTTATAAAACAGAATACTGATATTCAATTTAATAGAATTTCGCAATATTGTCCCATTGGAGCTTATTTTAACGGTCAACTGTAAAAATGATTGAATTTCATTATTACTTATACTTAAGTAGATCTAAAAATGTCCAAGTTTCAAGAGTTCAATTTTATATAAACTTAAGCTTACTATGGGGCTGATTGCTGAATTTGGGTAGTGGTAAATATTTCATAAAACAATAGTAAACGATTTTCGAACAATTTTTGAACATAAATTGTCAAATAACAATTAAAAAAATCTGCCCGCTTCGCGGGCACATTCTCATAGCGCGCTTCGCGGGCTAACACTCTCTTCGTTAGCTTTATCGTTATGACCTGCTTTTGGTTTAATTATGTACGTTTTACATAGAAAGAGAAACTAATTTACTTAAGGTTCTATCGACCTTAAGGAACATATTCTCATCAAGACACTCGCGCTTCGCGCTCAATATTTGGTTTAAAAATGATTTAAACCTTGCGCTCCACCCTCGTTTCTGTTCATTGTTTAATGGAAACTCAAAGTTCTATGTTTTTCAGATAAAAATTACTAAATTTGTATTTGCTTCAAAATGAAGAAGGAAATTCCTTCACTTCAGCGTACATTTCCGTATCTTTCTAATTAATCATACAATCAGAAAGATTTCTCCAACTATCTGAAAAGGGGCGAAAAAAAGTATCTAAGTTGTTTTTGGAACATATATATGATAAATTTTTAAATGATTATTGAAAAATGGACATTTGACAAAAACGGGGGGGGGGGGGGGGTCTGTTACATTTTACTTAAAACTAATACCTTCTCTAGATGAGAATGTAAAAATACAAATTTTCAAGTACTATGAGCATTAATGATGATTATTTTATTGTTTTAATAGTTAGAAATAGTATTGAAAACATAAAAACAATGAAGTATTGTGAAAAAACACACGAGATAAAAAAGAAATGGAATAAGCAAAGTTTTGATGAGAATGTGCCCACTTATCGGGCTGATTTTTTCACTGTCAATGTAATTTCTTACGAATAAAACAAAAACTGCACATCCTATCAAAAACTGTTCAATAACAAATTTGTAGATCTTTTTTTTTACACACAAAATTTGTTCAATCATCATTCGTCCTATCTTGCATAGTTTGGCCGTAAAATTACATTTTTGGATTCTTAATTATTTTTTGTGCAATAAAAATGTGAATTTTCGATTTTTCGAGAAAATTCAAAAAGTCGTTAAGATAATCTTGTAGGGCATGCAAAAAGAAACATTTTTCTTCTCTTGACTTTTTTTCGTATCGTGCGTTTTTCGACTGAATATGTTAATTTTCGTTTCTTATTTTGGATTTTGCAAATGCTGTAACTCTGAAAATTTTCATTTTATCGGAAAATGTCATTGGAATAAATTGTTTGAATTTTTGATTTCTATGAGCGGCCGTACATATAATTCTCAAACTTTAAGAAAAAATGGTCTGAAAAATTTTCAAAATGCTCTCACTTTTTGAATTTTTATCCAAAATGGCTGGCTAACGAACTTGACCTGTATTTTTGGACCACAAACCTGGGTGCAGAAGGAAATTTGAATGAAAAAATTCCTTCGAAAGTTATCGTGTCGTCAGACTACAGACAGACAGACATATTCGTAAAAACCATTTTTTCTGACTCAGAGGGTCTCAAAACGTGGACATTTGACAAAAACCGGGGGGGGGGGGGGGGACAAATTTCACACAAATCTAATACCTTCTCTAGATGAGAATGTAAAAATACATATTTTCAAGTATCATGAGCATTAATGATACGTAATTATTTTATTGTTTTACTCGCTAGAAATAGTATTGAGAACATAAAAACAATGAAATATTGTGGAAAAACACACACGAGATGAGAAAGAAATGAAATAGGCAACGTTTTGATGAGAATATGCCCACTTATCGGGCTGATTTCTTCACGGTTAATGAACTTTTTTACGAATAATGCAAAAACTACACATCCTATCAAAAATTAACCAATAACAAATTTGTAGATCCTTTTTTTATGCAAAAATTTTGTTACATCATGATTTGTCTTATCTTGAATAGTTTGGCCGTAAAATTGAATTTTTTGATTTTTAATTATTTTTTGTGCAATAAAAATGTGAATTTTCGATTTTTGAAGAAAATTCGAAAAGTTTTTATGATGATCTTGCAAAGCGTGCAAAAAGAAACATTTTTCTTCTCTTGACTTTTTTTCGTATCGTGCGTTTTTCGACTGAAAATGTTAATTTTCGTTTCTTTTTTTGGATTTTGAAAATGCTGTAACTCTAGAAATTTTCATTTTATCGAAAAATGTTATGAGAAAAAATTGTTCGAATTTCCGAGCACTATGAACAGCCGCAAATATAATTTTCAAATTTTGAAAAAAAATGGTCTTAAAAATTTTCAAAATGGTCTCACTTTTTGAATTTTTATCAAAAATAGCTGGCTAACGAACTTGACCTTAATTTTAGGATAATTGAAGAGTACACCAAAGCCCAATCCAATCTGTCAATTCTTTCGAAAGTTATCGTGCTAACAGACTAACAATCTACATACATCACCACCCACATACACACATACACACATACGCACATAAACACATACACACATACACACAGATAGACAGACATATTCGTAAAAACCTGTTTTTTGGGTTCAGGGGGTCTCAAAACGTGGACATTTGACAAAAACCGGGGGAGTCAAATTTTACACAAATCTAATACCTTCTCTGGATGAGAATGTAAAAAGGAATGATCACTTGGATAATATTTTTTTAATTGAGTTGAATAAAAATGTAATGGATTAGATCGCATTTGAATAAATACTTTTTAATGAAGGTCTTCAATTTTTTTCTCACTTTTATTTCCATTGTAGAATTTTTTTCTGAGTCGTGCACTGACAAAAGGTTGCTTACCAAGAGCAGATCATGACGTGATGGTTTAGGAAAAGGCACGCCTTTCAGAGAGAGAAAGAGAGAGAGAGAGAGAGAATATTTGCCTCGGCATGAATACGTATGTGTTGCAAATGCGAGTCATCCCTTATTCAACTCGAAAACGAAATTCTCGGCAAAATCAATTTCATTCCTTTTTTCTCCCCTCTTCGCAAAATCGGAAAGAGAGAAGAGTGGTTGGCAAAATGTCTCTCTGCGTCTCGTGGAATGGGCAATAAAGGCTAGCAACATCGAAGAAGGGAAGGATGGAGGATTTTTGCTGTTGAAGTGAAAAATGTACCAGAATTTCCGTGTAAATCATAGAAATCTAGCTTGATCTCAGGAGAATTATCAACCCCTGATTTCTCTGCTAGTGCCCGTGATAAATTCCCAGTATTGTACGTTTTGCAGTTCTATATAGACTCATTGTTCAATTAATCACATTCATTGTCATATAGAGCAATTGTTTTCAGAAACTAAATCATTTTTAGGATCTTTGTATTTACACATTTTATTACTTACAGAATACGAGATTTCAGTACAAAGTTTAAGACATGCTTTATTATACGTAAACAAATTTTTCGTATAGTTAGGGCGATTTTCTACAGTGTTGAAAAGTGCCACGTACTTAGAATGTAAAAGCTTTTTCTCATCTTTCCGCTTCTCCTCCTTTTAACACTGGTATCTCTTTTACATGCAGCGTTAGTTTTATCACGCAGAAGCTTAATCCAACTTAACCAGTCAGCGTATTCACTTTAATTTGCATTTCAACCTAAGAACACTTATTTTTTGCACCAGACGAAACTCATTTTACCGGGTGTTTCTTAAAAAAGGTAATACGATAATATCTAAAAAAAATCTGCAAATAATTTTTCATAGATCATTGAATTAATTTCAAGCTTACAATTTACATTTTTTTGGACTATTATGATGCTAGTATGGTATTTTAAACATTTAAAAAAATGAAGAATAAACAGTGCTCTTGTGGACTGATATAGAATAAGTGCGCTGCTCTTTTTTGAAATTTTTTCCGAGTTTAAGTATCGGGTGCAATTTGTGTGCAAGACAATTGCGATTCAAATGTAATCCTGCGAGCAAGCCGAATAACCTTCTATAACCACTAACGACCGTGATTTCCTATGGAATTCCGGAAACGATGCAGCTAAAAGAGCACTTAGGAGAAATCTTCGCAGACATTGGTGACCGTGGAAGAGAATTGCAAATCAACGTGAAATGACAGTGAAAATCTTCTCTGTTGTATTACTTATAGGTATAGCATGATGTGCATGATGTGCAGTGATTTCAATTATTGTCATTATATACATTTCATTCAATTTTTGAGAAAAATGTGTTTAACGGGGAATTAAACGCAATTAAATTTTTTTGAGATGAATTCACAGTAGAATCCTCAGCAGTGGAGAAATATTCAAGGAACTGATAAAAAATGAATTTCTCACACTTGTTCAAAAATTGTAACGGGTTTTTGGATGTCCAAAAATGTTCGACGCTTAGATAGTTTTTCCGATTGAAAACTACAGTGTTTAAGCCGCAAAAGGACTGCCTTAGTATTTTCACGAAAATATACGTAATAACCTAAAAATAACAATAAAAAAAAAGTTTATTCCACAATCCCTCTAGCGATTTTTTTCTCTTTGGCCTCAAAATGATCGGGATATATCACCGTGGACTAAAACGAACAAACAAATCCAAATAAACTGGTCAAAACAATCTTTTACATTTTACAACACTGAAGGCGGCTTACCTTTTACTGGTTGGCCAACACGGTGGGTTTGATGGAACTCAATTCAAAAGGTCTTGCGCCTCTAGGCTTTTTTTCTGTTAAAAAAAAACTACCATTTTGAGACCAAAGTAAAAAACATCGCTGAGGCCATTCTTAAAAAACTAAACTTTTCATTATTATTTTTCTTTTTCAGGGGGTTGGGGGAGGGGGTTATTACGTATAGTTTTCTGGAAATAACACTGAATTAGTGAATAGTGGCATAAACTCTTTATTTTGGCACCTAAAAAGTGGTTCGATTTATTTTTTTATTTATTTCCACAGAAATATGAAACCATTTGTTCGCCCGTTTTTTCTTTTCTATTTATTTCAACGTCAATAAAATCCGACAGATGAAAACCCACCCATCATGCCAAACTGATGGCAAACAAATCCAGTCTAACTGTAGCTTCAAAAGCGATGAACTGAATTGTTTAGCGTTTTATAAAAAAGTAATAGTTTAAGCTATGAATAAAGTATGCAGTTTATCATGATTACAGCAGGTGCCTTTTCATTTGATGTACCTGAAGTTCAGAACGTTCAAGTGAACAAACTAGTTATTTCCCAATTCTATATTATCCATGAATATTGTTACAACTACAATTTAAAATAATGCATCATAAGCTTCTTTTTGTAATCTAGTATCTTCAATTTGAAGGAAATATATTTTTTCCATATTTTTACCTTGTAAAGCCATCAGTATAAAATTGAATTCATGTGAATGTTAAAAACTTCAAGAAAACTTCTATTTGGATCCAAAATGGAAAATAAGTATATTAATATAAATTATATAGTAATGTGGTTTCTCTTCAAGTTTTCATACTTCTTAGTCAAATTTTACTAAAACCAACATTAAATATATAATTGAATATTGAATTTTTTCAAATGTGTTCGAGTATTTTATAGTGTACAAATGAACCAATGAGAAAGACAGAATGAGGAGTAAGAAAAGCAATTGATTCTAGTGGCTACAATGAATTTTAACTAAAGTCACATTGGCAATCGATACTTCGTCTAGATAAAGCTCAGACTTTAATGTCAATTAAATTCACTGAGTTAATTGACATTTTTCTTCAAACATTATATTATATTATTTTTATTCAATTTTTTCTAACAAATTATTATTTTTCAAATTTTTATTGGATAAAATGTTCACTTTCCCACTTGAATTGTCCATAGATAGTAATATTTCTCCCAACGTCTGTTGTAGCCGACTTTCTGTTCAAAAGTGCCTACGAATGCTTAAAGAGAGAACATTTAAAGTTTACCCCGTAAAACTTTACAGCTCATGAAGCCACAAAATGCTCGATTTAACGTTCGGACTTTATTATCTTAGTTTGGCGAGCAGCTCATGTATTATAAACATAGAGGAACTCCTAAACTGATCTCAAATTTTCAATTTTGGACAGATTTGGCTTTTGATGTTTTTTGTTGTTGTTGGAAAAAACATTTTGAATATAATTGACTTAAAAAAAAGTTATTTTGTGACTTTCAAGAATGTTTTCCCCTTTCTTGGACAGGTAAATCTGGATTTTCTCATTATGTCCTCTTACAAAGCAGAGTACTTATAAGTCTGAACAAATCGACACCTTCCCGTGTCGACTTTCAACGCTGGGGACCCGACGAAGGTCTCTTAAAATTCACATCACTTTTGAAGAAGTTTACTCCCCGGTAATCCGTTCAACGTGGCGTCTGAAATGGGTTTTGCAGTCTGAAAAAAGTTCCTAGCTTGGGTAATATACGTACGTCTTTATTACTTGCGCTATGGGCCACGGATTTTTGAGGACAACGATTTATGACCCTGACTGCGTTTTCTCATACCTTCTGAATATAAACTCACAAATTAATTGTAATTCACCTCCAATTACGGAAATTGTAAATGAGTTAATGACGGCCTGACGCGGGGCAACGAGCAACAGCGTATTATCACTTCAAAGTCAATTACATAAAAATGCCAATTTACAAAAATCAAAATCAACCATTATTCACATAGGTCAGTCGAAATTCTACTAACATACTTTCATTAAAATCTAATTCAATCTAATGCAATCCCAATCCGAGTTACAACCCGCGAGTGAATTTGTACACGTCACTTTTGATGTAATAAAAAATCTTTAGATAGTTTTGGAAGCTTAGCTCAGATGTGAGTTCCGCAAGCTACGACCAATCCCTACGCAACTGGAGGTATACGTCATCTTACTCGACACTTCTCACGAGACCATAACACGATCGAGTCGGGAAAATCACTTTTTTTTTACAATAATCCAAAAAGGAGAAAACGCTTGATACTGTAAACTTCTGAATTTACAATTGATGGCGGGCGCGGTACGAATCAGACTTTCATCTAAATTCGGAAATCCGAACCAGTAGTAGTAATAATTTAATGACTGTAGCGCGTTGAACTTAGTCTCGAAAAATGGTCACTGGTGTCCGAAACGAAATAAAAAAACCCAACTGAAAATAGAAAGCCCGACGCCGTCCAGCCGACCGAGCGAGCCACCGAAACAACCCCACTACTGCTTCACACCAGCGATTGAACGGAAGGAAAGTAACCGCGCGGGACAATCGCTGTAGGAATAAACTACCAATAATCACAATCCTTATTAGGAATAATGAAGATCTTCCAATTAGAAGACCCATTTTAGATTTTGCTAAATCAAATCAGATATACTTAAAAAGATTCAAAGCCTTAAAAGCCCCAAAGATCATGAAGTTTCCTATAGATTCAATATGAAAAAAAATAACTTCCTGATATATACTTAGAAGCTAAATTACGGTTCTAACATAGCTTATAATACATGTTCATTAGAAGTGCGCAATCGTCTATTCGAATTTTTAATACAAATTTTTAAATAAAAAAAACTCCTTTTTTGTGAGAAAATAAATCCAAAAGTCAAGTCCAATCTTTGAAATTCGATTTATTTGAATATACTAAGAAGTCGAATCTCGAAGATTCGACTTTACTTTTGGATCCATTTTTAACAAAAAAAAAATTATTTTTATTTAAAAAATTGTAATAATCCAAGAAAATCAAGCCGGTTTGATGTCCTGTTGAATTTTTTCCTCTTTCGAAAAATTAAATGTTGAAAATCGGCCCTAATTTTTAATATTGTCACATTTTAAGACCGCCTTATGGAGGACACAAAGAATTCGTAATGCTCATTGGGACCCATTAGAGGGTTTTTAAATGTTTGAATATTGCAAATTATGGCTAAATCCTATTCATATTCCTTATGAAAGAAACAACATTATTTCTTATGAAAAAAGTTTAAAACTTATAAAAAATAATTATTTCAACAATATTTTTTGTAATTGAATTTTTTCTTAGTGCCGCTTCTTAACCATATTTTAAAAATTGTTGAATTTTTATCAATTATGACATTTTTTCTAATTTCTAATTTTGAAAATATTAAATGATCTTGAAATATAATTATTTACTCAAAAAAATGTTTTCATCAAATGAAATTTTTAACGATTCCAGCCATAGACAAATTTATTTTGAAAATAGAGTTGTAGAGAATGTTTTTCCCGAAGAAATAATCCTTCGAATATTAATAATATTCCAATGTTTATCGAATATTGGTGAGAAGCGATAGTACACAAAAGTTCAATTGCAAAAAACATTATGGAAATCTTTTTTAAGTTTTAAAATCACAAATTAAGAAAAAGGTGCTCTTTTTCATGTTAAATCAATAGAAAACTTCATGTTCTTTGGAGCAAGGGTCAATAATAACCGATTTTGCTCAAATTTGGAGGATAGATTTTTTTTGGGCATTCGAACAAAGCTAGAAAGTGAAAGTGGAAAAATCTGATTTTGAAAAGTAAGGGCGACTCGTTTTCATTCAAATGGTTTATAATTAAATCCTACATCGTTGAACTCTACACAAAGTTATAAAGTGAATTTTTCGAATCTAAATAAATTCTATACAGAATAACATTCTACATATGAAAAGTCTACATAATATTATGAATTAATCATTTATATTTTTTACTATGGGCACATAATTGAAATAATTTGTTCAACCCCTAAACATTTGTTCATTTTCTACACGCGAATACTCCACACAGACTAGTTTCATAATCTACTATTAATTTATATTGGGTAGCATTTCCTCCTGCAGAATTTTATTATGTAGTAATATAACGTTTAGCTTGACAATGAACAATATTCTTAGTAGTGATACAATGGTGACTTATCGTTAAAATTTTGTTTTCCATACCAACATTTTTTATTACAAACTAATTTTTTTAGATAAAGGTAAATGATAGACTTTCAAAAATTTCAGAGATGGATTTTTTTTTAAACATTTAATTTTTTTCTTGCTGGAATTAATTCTTGTAGGGGAGACTACCCTACAGTAGATAATGATCCTACAGTAGATAATCCTTAATTATAAGAACAAATATAAGTAAAATAATTACGTATAATTTTAATATAATAACAAGTATCGTGTCTTAACTATTAATTATATTTAATGCATTATTCAATATCCATGAGTATTTTTAATTGATGATTATCTACTGTAGGATCATTATTTACTGTAGGGTGGTCTCCCCTATCGTTTAGTCACATGTTTTTATCTATGTAATTGAAAAAGCAGGAAGGTTAACTCAAATTCTGAGAACTTTTACGTTTGACAGAAATAAGAATTTCACTTCAATTTGTGTAAGCAAAATTTTCAATTCTTCTGAAAAGTCAAAAAGTAAAAATAAGTTTGGGAGTCTTTTCGTCGACCTTACATCTGGGTCATCTGGGTAAACGCAGTAGGGGTAGAACCTTTCCTTGTTTTCTCGAATTATTGATCGATTGGTGGTTTGACTTTTCAAGTGCTTATTTAATTATATTCTTTTTTCATTTCTACATATATTTTTCCTTCAATTTATTTTAGAATGATAAAAAGTATACACAAAGTATCAGAAACTTTTTCATATTTCTAAATTTAAATTTTATGGTTTTATTAAAAATGACTTCAAGTCTGCGAAGTAGATTTACACTTTTGCATTCATATAATGATTCTTTTCGTGGTTCCATTTTCATTTGATTTTCTTGTTTATACATTTGCAAGATTCAATCACTTCTATACTCAGAATCAGTATCACGTAAAGAAATTTAAAGAGGCCTTGGAAAATTTTCTTTTCTTTTGAAGGTTGCATTTCCTGGAATCGTTTTTCACGATACTTTGCTGCAGCTTGCATTGGAGTTCAGTTTCGTAATTTATATAAAGTTAACGCGGGTTGGAATTTATGAAAAGATTTTATTACGTCTTTGCAATTTTTTCTGTTCACTCTAGATGAAAATTCAGGTCGAGTGGAACAATGAAGTGTCGTCTTATGAGCAAGTTTTTGAAATTTATGTAAGTTTGTTAGCGAATCTTCGCTTCAAAAAATTACAAGAATTAAGTAGAAAAACTCATGGGTATATAAAGTAAAGTGCCCAATATACCAACGTAATACTTTTTTCGGATTTTCTGAATTAATTTTTTCAAGGCTTTTTTTTGAATGAATGAACTTTTCTGTTCCAATGGTATTGTAGAATTTATAACCTGTCGATGACAAAAGCCTGGCAGAATTTCATTCCTGATTTAAAGCCAAGTTGCTAACACTCTGTGAGTTCGAATTTATTCAGATCTCTATTTTATATACGTTTTACGTTCCAAGTTAATGTAATCTCCAGTTTATAAATAATAAAAAGTAAAAATCTCTTTTCAAGCATATGCATAAACAAACAGGTGAACTCAAAATGAGCATATTGATCAATGTCTTCAACGTTCAAAAAAAGTATAAGGCCTATCAAGAATATATATCATGCAGTATAATTTGATTTGACAACAAGCCAAATGTAAAAGCGAAATTACGAAATTGGAGCTGTTGTTCTGTGCGTCCTTGTGTTGGGTTTCGAGAAGCCATGGCAAACTTTAATTTGGGAAAAGCATATTTCGCCTATAGATCCATAGGTTGACGGTGAAATTTCCTAGGTTCGTTAAATGTCCATTGTCATTTAGTAGAAGATGGAATTTATGTTGAAAACGAGGCGTTACGTGGCAGTGAGATGGACGTACCTAAAGGGGCTGTATGAAATTTCTCGGCGGTTGTTAGCTACATTAATCGATGATATAATCTGGCTTGATATCACAAACTGTTATAATTAATACAACTACCTCATAAATTCATTTATGTAATTTAATCTGTACGCCAAGCATATTCTACTTCCCAGAGTTGGATTGAATATTAAAAAAAGATTCAAGTTTGATGAACTAACAAAAAAATAATAAAGTCCACATGAAAAGAGCCCTCATGGCCGGTTTTGAGTGGCAACTTCTGAAATGACGATCTCCGATATGGCCAATGCAAAATCTATTACGAAAATTGTTTTTTCTCAAACCAGTAATTTGTACGAAATTTGTCTGAATTTTCAAGACCAAAATTAGAATTTGTATATCATAGCACAAATTCTATAGGATTTCCAGAGGTCTGGCCAGTGAAACGTTTCATCAGCCTGGACGTAATCCGAATTAAAAAAAAAACATGAAGGTAATTTTGAGCCACTGAATTGGTATCAACTTGTAACCCCAAAACAAATGAAGAAATTTCAATTTTCAACCAATTTTTAACTGGTCCGGGCCAGTGAAATATTTCACCATCCAGGACATAAATCAGGTTTGAAGAAGGTAATTTTAATCTTCTCAATTTGTATAAATTTGTAACCCCAAAATTGGGTCAGTGAAGTGTTTTATCAGCCAAAAAAAAATCGAAAAAAGTCTCCAAGTGTAAAAAACCTCACTTTCACAACCTTAAAAAACAACCCTTTATGCGCTCAGTCAAAAATTGATATATATATATATTTTTTTTAAGTATGACATTTCAAGAAACCTAGAAGGTTCTATTCGGAATACCTTACCGAATAACGCTAAGATGATTATTCATTCTTACAAGCCTAGAAAATTATCCTTATTCGTCTCATAAAGGATATGCACTGAGGCTTATAAGTGGTAGTGCTACACAAAATGGGCAGTGATAAATCAAAATGGATAGTGTTAATAATTTTTGAGACCGTAACAATGCATAATTAACTTAGGGTTGTTTGGAAGATATTCGGAAGAGAACTTCTTAGATTTCTCGAACTTTCTTACTTAAAAAAAAAATATTGTTCCAAAGACTCTTCTGGAAGAAATCGGTAAAAATTTTAAATTTTATAACTTACGTTTAGTTACGAATTGCTACAAATTCATATGAATTAAATGATCTATTGTTTGTTTAATTTGGATTATTTTCTGGCTGGTCAAATGTTTCACTGACTTAAATCAGTTACAATTTGAAATTTTGTGATTTGCTTTCAGGTCCCAAAGTTATACAAATACAGAAGATTAAAACAACCAATTCGTTTCTCATTACGTCCTGACTGACGAAACGTATCACTGGCCAGACCGCTTTGTTAATCCTATTACTATTAAGATACAAATTCTAATTTTTGTGTCACAAATTCATACAGTCTATTGGAACTATACTGTCTATACTTATATCCTGAAAGCTATCAGAAACGGATATATTTTATATTCGAAAAATATATGAAACATGCCGTTTTTTTCAAATAAAGCGGTTTATCAAAATTCCAAAAATTCCCCAACTTGGGCTTAGAATATCAAGATTTTATTCGCGTATATTGTGAAAAGTTGGGAGGGTTCACTACTTCACTACTTTACTTTCCCACTTTATGAATGGTGTATACGTATATCTTACTATGATATTTCTCTATAATTATAGCTGTAAAAAATAAATACCTCCGCCTAGTTTTTCCATAAAACTATCGCGAGACTGACGCCGGAGCCATAGCGCCATTCAGTCTAGCCAAATAAAAGTTGGAAGTCATCCACCCGCGAATTACGACGAGCTTTTCTACCCTAGATACATAGGGGAGATCTTGTGGGATTTTGGGCACCCGAAATATCCAATATTTTAGTCCTATTTGCCGCAGGCATTTCAGAACCGCAAGAACAATACTAATTTTCGAATACTGTGTCTACTATTCGAAGTGCTTCCAAATCGAAATTGTACACGGAAAAAATTAGTCGTTGAAATTTTGAATGACTGAGTCAACCACTCTAGGATAGGGTTAAACGTATGTCATAAATTGGAACAATCGTCTTACAAATATTGATTGATAAATGTTTGAAGAGTAGAAAGAGTTGTCGAAAGTACAAAATAATGTCAATGAAAATGTGAAGACCAGAGGAATAGAGTTCTTGAAACACTGATACACTAATGCTTCGAAGCCAGTCAATGAAACTTTCAATGACTCCTAACGAGTTTTTAGAAAACAGTATAGCCAATTCAAAAAAATATATATTTCGCGGTTATATTTACTATATTGTTATTCACATAGACTCACGCTTAAGTTATATTTATTTTTACAGATACACACGAACCTATGAAAAATCGAAAGAAATTTTTCGGCGGGATTCGAACTACCTAACACCTATCGAACGCAACTTATCCCTAACCACTAGACCCCACGGCTAACTTGACACATTGAATATTTTGCACAAATGTCAATGAAAAGTCAAATTTAAATCCGCGCTCATTTGTTCATTGCCGGTGACCGCGACTCCATTCAGACTGATACGTATACCACTTCACCTGAGCATCCAATGTGACTGTACATTGTGAATATATAGATATGTAGAAGACAGTCAACGAATGCTTCGACAACTTATAAATCAGTTATTCGTTTCTGTGCTAGATTTATTGTATTCCAAATCGTTTGGAATCTGGAGGACTTTTTATGAACAATTGAATGTTTGCCTTGAACTTTGTCAAAATCTGCTGAATAAAAATTCGAAAACTGATGTTCCTAGATTGTCTTCCAATAATTCGATGACTTTTTTCACTTTTTCGATGAAGTATGCGGTTATTTAATCAAAATTATACGAGATTCTAAAAAAAAAGTGGCCTATCCTAGAATGGTTGACTAGTCAAGTGAAGTTTCGACAACTTATTTTTTCCGTGTAGTAAAGGTTGAGTTTCTGACATACATTACGCAAATTGTATTTTTCCATCATATAATATAGCCTGAACGTGTGCGAAGCGTTCGCTTACATTTTCAAGAAGCCCAGAAATTCCCATAATCGTAAAATTTGGTCCGATAAAATTTAAACCTCATACTGCAGGAGCTATAATCCCAAACGTGATATCAAAATGGGTTGTAAAATGCTTGTTATATAACATCTTGCTCTTGTCAATAATATTTGCTGTTAAATTACGTAAAAGAGAGTGGCCCTTTTCATTAAGTTGTGGAAGATAGTGAATATAAGAACTATAAAATTTACATGAAAGATGTAAAATCATGTAAAACTTTTTACATATGGAAGCGGTGGTTAAAATGGATCATGTCAACTGTAGCCATACTGGATGGCAATTTCATGAAATAATCACAAATTAATGATACCTCACATAATGAACGCATCCAAATCCAGTCATTTTGTACATATTGTGCCGCTGTATTTTTCTAATGGATTTTGGCCTGCTAAATTCGAAAATCGAATTTAAAAATCTGTTATATATTGTTTTTCGAAATATGGATATAAAAAAAAATTCGGTGATAGCTTTGCCTGTGAACCATATCTCAAGCTAGAAACGACCAATCTGATTGCAAAGGGTGTCAAGGTAAAGATCATCAAATCTGCAAGGAATATTAGTGCCATTTTCCCTGATCATTGTGGTTGTTGATGGGCAATTAATCCAAAAACCAATCTATAAAAAAAAATTCAGTACAATTTCCAAACTTAAGAGGCCAAAATGCATTAGAAAAATAAAGCGTCACTAAATGTACAAAGAAATGTTAAAATTTGTGGACTAGTGATATTAAGTTTAATTTTAACTAACTAGATCTGTGACTGATTCAGAATTAATGAATACCACAGGGACAAATATTTACCATGAGGGAGAGTGTGGTAGTGGGGGGGGGCGGGGGGTACCATCGAACGCAGCGACTTTTACTCTTTTAATATTAAGAAAAAATTGGTCTTTTACATCTTCAATACGATTTTTCATGCCACTTTCTTTGAACAAAATAATTTTTTTTAAATAAATATTTTACTTTCAAAAATAATGAAGGACCATAATAAATTTAACTTTTTTTTTTAATTTTTACCATTTTTTTTGTTTCATTTTAAGCTTAAAAGGGAGCTGAAGGTCTTTCGTTCAAGAAACTGCTAGGTGTAAAAGTGAGTTGGCGCAATGGTTTGTTTATGAAAATAAATTCGAAGTACTCTGGCGCGCTCAACGACGCTCAATGACTCAATGAGTGGATTTTATTTTTAACCTTTATTTTTGAAAATGAAAAATATATTTATAAATGCCTATTTTCAATAAAAATGGCGTGAAAAATTCTAGCGAAACTGTACAAGAACATTTTTTGACATTCTCATCAGAGAAGGTATTAGGTTTGTGTAAAATTTGACCAGCCCCCCCCCCTCGCCCCCCGTTTTTTTCCAAATTTTCATGTTTTGAGGCTTTCTCAACCGGAAAAGCAGGTTTTCGTGAATTTATCTGCTATGTTTCTCTGTGTCTCTAAGTGTTCCTGTGTGTTTGCATGTGTGTCTGTGTATGCGCATGTTTCTGTAGATTTTTAGTCTGTCAGCACGACAACTTTCGAAATTACTGACAGATTGGATTGGCCTTTGGTATATTCTTCTAGTGACCTGAACTGAAGTTCAATTTCGTTAGCCAGCAATTTTGGATGAAAATTTGAAAAAAAAATTTTAATTTTTGGGACCACATTTTTCAAAATTTGTAAATTTTATGTAAGGCTATTTATAGTACTGAAAGAGATGAACAGCTTATCTTATTATGACAGAGTTTATAGCAATCACAAAATTGAAAAACAAAAATGAAAATTTTAAGCCAGAAACGCACGATATGAAAAAAGTCAAAAAAGGAAAAATTTCGCTTTTTGATGACAAATGATGAACAGACAAAAATTGTGCACCCAAAAAAGATCTACAAATTTTTCATAAACTACTTTTTAGCTTTTGTTTTACTCGTAAAAAACATCAGAAAAAACAAATTTTAGGATAAACGACACAAGTTGCGAAAAAAAGAAATTTAACAAAAGTTGTTCGCCGAAAAAAGAGCTACAAAGGGCCTAGCCCGTTAAGCAGGTCAAAAATGCCCTTGGCTGAAATCAGATTCTCAATGAGCCCTTTTCTGGGACTTGGAATCATAACTTTTTCCCCAGATTTTTGAACCCCCATCACGACCGCCATAGTTATGGTGGCTAAAAATGTGTTTTATGGTTTTTATTTTTTTGTGACACATTTTTGTAATAGAAAAATATGAATAAATTAGTAAGAAACGAATAATAAGAATACACAAAAAAAAATTTCCCAGTGTTTTGGAGGAAAATTAAAATTTTTGAGAGAAATCCAAATTGCGTCATCAAATTGGTCATCTCATATGCTAACTTTCAGAATTTTTTCAGATTTTCAATCAATGAGGAAGTTAGTTTTTTTTATTAAAAACTTTCGCAGATGGCAGATACCCTTATTAAGAAGAAGTATTGGTAAGTATTGGATCCAGTACTTTTTCCCCGAAAAAGTATTGAATTTCTAATACTTATTCGCAAAAAAAGTCTCGTATCCGATACTTAATAATACTTCTTTTTCATAACTTAGAAGGCTGACGATTCACATGACGTGACTGAACTTCTACTTTCAAAATGTTTGCGCTTTCTTTAGCGCAGCAAATGTTAATTTTGTTGTCATCGTCCATCAATTCAGCTAAATACGATACATCTCGACTGAGTTGATACGAACCCGTGAACAGTATTTCGAGATCGTTGACGGTCATTTCCGAAAAATCTCCCACATCCGATGAACATATATATTTGAAAGAAATATTTCGCCTACTCCATCGTTTTTCTTGAACTTCCTGAGCCAAAATATTCTTGGTATCATTAGTCGATTTCAAACGCGATACAATGGACTTGCAATTTTGCATTTCAGAATCGAGACGATTTCCGAATTTTTTAATTGAAAAACATGCAATTTTACTATAATAGCTATATTTTACTATAATTTTACTATAATTCCAGATTTGTCTATTACACAAATGTGTCACAAAAAAAATAAAACCATAAAAAACATTTTTAGCCACCATGACTATGGGGGTGGTGATGAGGGTTCAAAAATCCGGGGAAAAAGTTATTATTCCAAGTCCTAGGAAAGGGCTCATTGAAAATCTGATTCCAGACGGGCTAGGCCCTTTGTCACTCATAATTATTCGATAATTTGCCTACTTTTTTAAATCGTATAATAATGAACAAAAATTGTATACCAAAAAAAGATCTATAACTTTATTATTATTCATTTTTTGATGAAACGCGAAGTTTTCGTTTTAATCGTAAACAATAAAATTAAACATAAAATTTCGTTGTTGTTGAAAAACCACACAAGGTACGAAAAAAATAACAGACAAAAGTTTTTCACCCAAGAAGAATCTGCAAATTGGTTATTATTCATTTTTAGATAGGATGACTAGATTTTTCTTAAATCGTAAATAATAAGATTAGAAATAAAACAATTAAATTGTTGGAAAAACGACACAAGAGACAAAAATAAATGAATAGGCAAAAGTGGTTAGATCAAAAATGTTGTTGGATAAACGACGCAAGTTACAATAACTTTTTATTTAACAACATTTTTCGCCTAAATGATATCAATACATTTTTCAGATTCACTTTAAGCTAGGATGCGTATTTTTGTTTCAAATCGTGAAAATCACATTATAAATGAACAAAGTAAATTCATGGAAAAATGACACAAGCTGCAATTAAATTTTTAATAACAAAATTGTTTTTTTTTCTCATAGAATAAGAACTTTTTGTTAATTGTCAAAACAAGACAATACAAATACGTCTGTTCTAATACCAATGCATATTATGAATTGTAATAATATACATTCATTGGAACGATATACATTTTCAGGTGGCTGAGAATAAAATTTAAAGCAAAATAAGGAACAAATATTAAAGTAATCATGATAAATATAATATGTAATTTATTTTGTAATATCTGAATGAGCAATGCCAGGTCGAACAACATTAATGAATGTAATATAAATTTGATATAATAGTGTTGAACATAGTATGAAAAAGTTCGCATGTTGGTCAAAATCGAGTTCGAAGCACGAGATACGTGATGAGAATGTGTTCGTTAAAGCCGAAGGAGCTTTAACAAAACATCATTCACAATCACCAAAGCGGAGCGATCTGCGCTCGATGAGAATGTTCCCTCGCAGCAGGTAGATTTTTTTAGATAGTACTAAACGGATTTTAAGTCTTCGAAACAAATGGTACCGCCAAAAACTACTTTATGCTTTATTTTCATAAATGAAACAATGTCGAAAAATTGTTCAACTTCATTATCCTTAAAGGCATAAAGCTCAAGTTTCTTCTAAACCTAGAATAAAATAACAACAAAATGGTAAAAATTCGAAAATTGAAATTTATTTTTCATCTTCATTTCTTAAGGTCAAATATTTTTTTGTTTTAATGCTTATGATCAATGGGCCCAAGTCCGATCGGAGAATTTTGTTTTTTTAGGTGGATTAAATTTAGAAAATGGCTTCTTATGTATAATAAACTATTAAATTATACTAATTAGCATACACTATCAACCTGATTCTAATAGAAATGTGAGGATTATTATCAGTATCATAACACGGCCTCTAATTTGCTAAGTGATACTATATTCAAATAGATTGCGCAAGAACAGGATTATATACCCTTTGTCGATAGTTCACAGTTTCTGATGCTCGATTTGTCAAGGTGTAGACTATAGAGAAAGAGCAAATAAGAGGGAAGAACTTTTTTTGGGATTATTGCGTTTTTGCAGCCCGGAAAATGCCCCGTCAATCAAGGCATCACGTTCCTCGATCAAAATCCACAAGTATGTACATACAGCGTTGAAAGTAGAAACTAAACACTAAAAGTGGATGATACTCTAGATATCTTTCGCTCGTCTTCGAGGAAGCAAGAAGGTTCGCTCTTCTTCATTGGAAACTGTCTCGATCAATGCCAACGAACACGTTGCCACTTAACGACTACTTTTCACATATAAAAGCTATAGTAATGTATAAGAGAATCGCGCACTATTTTTTATTTTTTCCTACTTTCTAAATTTGAATCAGGGAAATTCCCCTGATAATCTGGACCCTTCTTTTGCAATCTTAATAAATGAAACTACACTGAGAATCAGTGAAAATTTCAGTGAAATACGCATAAATTAAAGTGAAATTTACACGGATTGAGACAGCGGAAAATTAATCACTGATTCAAGTTTAGAGAGTGCAGAAGATCGAATTGTTTTTTGAGGATCATTTAACTAATTAAGTATTCCAATTTGGAGAAATCTAATAATCATGAATAGTAGCTGGAAAAATGGAATTTTTGCTATTGAAAATTTTCCTCTATATACAGGGGACCATTTATAAATTATGTAATAAAATCTTATGATTTTAGAAGGGGATAAGCGACTCAGCAAAAATTTACCACACAGTCCACCCCCTGGGAGTGCATCGCCAGATGGCGATGCATTAGCGAAAAATGACATTATTGACTATTCAAGGAATGCGCTTCCAAACAAGAAATAAAGAAGACAAACGATTCGTTTTTTGGTTTGTTTAGCACGGGGTAGTTTGTCTAGGTTCGTTATGTTACTTACGTTTATTTGAGTTGGATTTGGTATCATAGTTACGGTCGTTTGAGTTGGATTGAATGTGCTGCTTACGTTATTTTCGATTAGATGTGTTGGTTACGTTCGATTCCGTCCGCTATGTTGATTGCGTTCATTTGATCCTATTGTTTTTTTGCGTGCATTTGAGTTGACCGTATTGAGTGCAGTTGTTTGGGTTAGTGTTGTTGTTTACGTTTTTTTAGGTTTGATTAACAGTGTTGGTTAGCATATCCAAACCAATCCAAGCAAACCTAACAAGCACAACCAGATCAAACGAAATGAACGTAACCAACAACACTAACTCAAACGAACGCAACTAATATGACCTACCCAAATGCACACAACACAACTAAATAAAATGAATGCAATCAACAAAGCGAACCGAAACGAATACAAGTTATCAAGATAATTCAAAGAAACTAAGACACCCAATCCAACTCAAACAAACGTAACTAATTGTAAGATACCAAATCAAACCAAAAGTAACGTAAGCAACATAACGAACTTAAATAAACCAACCTGTAGTAATCAACTCAAACAAACCGACCCAGCATCCAGGGGGTCGGGTGTGTGGTACGTACGTAATAAGAAGTTTTTATTACGGAAATTTTTTTCGTTGGATGCGTATTTGTTGAGATATTTCGATGTCTCAAGATAAAAGAACACCCTGCATATAGTTAAAAGTTTATCATAAGGACAACCCCGGGATTTTACCGGGAGTGGGTGCCATTCTAGATAATTGCACCCACTCGCGGTGACATTTGAACTGTAGCCACGTCTTACGATCGTCAGATAGGTGGTTCCAGTCTGCGATGGATTCAATGTATATTCGGCACTGCTCATTTCCGAAAAATGACTCTTCCCGAGGAGCGTTTGGCGGAGTGGTATCAGGGCTAATGCTGTACGAGTCGACCAAAGCGCTATACGATACCTTGGCGCTGGAGAAACCTATACATACCTGGGTATGCCGCAGAGCCGCATTCAGGACGTAACATCTGCAGAGCATGTTCTTCGATGCAGATACAAGCCACGGTGGGTTTCGACTAAGCTCAACCCAAAGGTGCCTCTACCTCCCTGTTTTCTTTTGATTACACTTCGGTGATGTCTCACAATCATTCTGTGCCTAAAAATAAAAAAATCGTTTGGTCCGTTTTGGAGAGAACTTGATTTTTTTAAGTAGGTTAATCAACATATGTTCATGAAAATAAGTTAAAATTGAAATTGCATTGGCTTATATTGTTTAGTTTCGCATACGAAAGAAGGTTCTAGTTTCTGAACATCTTGCGACCACTGAAATCGTTCAGTGATCAATTACATAACATTTTCTTCAAAAGCTTAATATAAATGAATGCTCTATCTCCAAAAGTTTCGGACTTATAGCCCGCGAAAGTAGTTTTTAGTCTCCGCTTTATCTGAGAAGAGTTTCAGGATAGGTATTGACGATCCTAGAAAACAAGGGGACTGGGACATTTTAGAGTAGTAAAATCCATGAAAATGAAATAGTTTTGTAATTTCAATTTCCCAACTTCGTTTACATCAGATAAAAATTTGTTTATATCAGATAAAAAATTCTATTATTTTACATTACATTGCATTAATTAATAATTACATTACAATACATAAATTTGAGTTTCGAAACAAAACTTCTTGTAGTAAGGAAAATGTCAAAATCTACATGATTCGTAAAACTTTTTGTAGAAAAAGACCTCTATTAACTTATAGGAAAATGTTTGTCAGTATATTTTCTCGCTAGATCAGATGAACTTTCGTAGAATTTCCTGCTTGCGGTATTCATGCCAGTTGAAAAATGTGACAATTGCATAGGTAATACCACAACTTAATATGATTCTCTTCAAGGTTTACAGGGCAGAACAATCTGGCAGTCTGATGATTTTCTTCGTACCATCATTTACATTTCGATATACATCTCTTTTGTAGACAGTGCAAATAACAACGGGTAATCTAGTATCACTGCAATCTTATTCGAAATTTTTTTTGTATGATCTTCCAGTTTACCTTGCGCGATCACCATTTCCATCGATCTTTTGACATTTTGGCGTTTGTCTGGTAGAACTACGGAATTCTATCATCATTAATAAAAACACAAAAAACAGGTTGCAGCTTATAAAATAAAAATTTGCTCTCTCCCTTAGAGATAGAACATTCATTACTATAATTAGGGTTTGTAGCAAATTTTATGTACTTTAATCGTTGCAGAGGTACTTCGGACTTCGGATGGGTTAAAATGAAAAATTCCCATAGAACTCAGTTTTTTCCACTTTTTCTCCCATTTTTCAGAATTTTTAAACGATTTTAGATGTCGCAAGATGTTGAGCAGCTAGACCCTTCTTTCGTATGTAAAAATAAACGTTGCAAGCCAATACAATTTCATTTTTAACTTTTTTTCATGAACATTTATGTTGACTAACGCCTTCAAAAAAATCAAAAACTAAGTTTTCTCGAAAAGAAAACTGGAAAGTGCATGCACCTTCGAATTGAGCTTAGTCGAGACCCACAGGGTCTTCGGAGATACTAGTAAGTCGCCTCCGCTTCAAAAGAACCTTGGCGCATTTTACTAACCCAAACTCCATTCCAATCTCCCGAGTGTACTCATCGAATATCCTTAGAGCTGGATTTAGTTGCTCTGCCTTTCTAACATAGATCTTGAGATCATACATGTAAAATACATGAGTGACTTCATACTTCCAATATCCGGGCTTGCCGCAGAAGAACGCTTGGGGATTGCGAAGTGCGAGTGTTGATGACATCAGTATAAGACAAAAGAAAAGAGGGCTCATGGTGTCGCTCTGAAGGACACCTCTCTGAAAAGTGACGTAGTTAGCTGTCACACGATGTTTTCCAGATGAGATAGTAAATCTGGTTTTCCAAAGGTACATCAATCTCTCTATGCACCTCACTATGTGTTGATGAACCTTTAAACTTTGGAACAGGCAGCTGATAAGTCTATGAGAGGTTGTATCGAAAGCTTTCCGGTAGTAAATCCAGACCATCGATAGGCAACGCTGGTAGGATGCTGCGTCTTATTTGCAGACATATCTATCGAGGAGCAGATCCTCCCGACATGGCATCCTGCTACGTCTTTCTTTGAGCCGCATTGTTCATATATTTCTCACAATACAGGTCCGATCGTCCGAAAAATCCTCTCATTTATGATAGCTGTGAAGATCTTATAAAGCGTGTTCAGACAAGTTATTGGCCTGTTATTTTCAGGGCCAGACAGATTGCCCATCTTCGGCCGGAGTACTGTGCGTCCTTCCCGCAAGCACTCCGGAATAGGCTCTTCCGAGTTAAGATATGAAGTGAAAATGCAGAAAAAATATATACGTATGTCCTTATGAAAAAATTTGGTACATTGATATTTAAAAATAATTTTTTATCGCTGTTATATCTTTGATATAATTGCAAATATTTCGACATCATAATGTCCATCTGCCCTTCATATTTGGGCCTTATATGCTTGAACATTATATTTTGGGCCTTACTTTTTACACTGTAAAAACTAGGATTCGATTTAGAACTTAATTTGGTATTAAAACAGTTCACGCAACAAAACAATCCCACCTCAGTTTGATCCGCCAATCTAATAAAATAAGGTCGATTTGTGGATTGAAATAGGCTCAAAATGAGGATCATCTGTCAATAACTGAATCTGATAAAACAAATTCTAATCTGTCAAGTTTAGAAACCAACGTAACCCATAGGGCTGAAGTTTGCGACGTCTGAGTGTGACGGTTCAACACTAATTTCACGAAGGAATAGTAAGGAGTGGTATCACCCTATGTGTTTGGTGAGCAGAGGTGGAACAAGTGACGTCCAAGAATTCGTTAATGCTTGCTACGAATGAAAACTCGTATGCTCCCCCGTGCACATGCGCAGAGCTGTTTTCGCAGTCACATGTTATACCCACTCAATATGTTACCTTTAGACATCTCGATGCACATGTCGGTTATGTTCTTTTGTTTATGTTCGTTAAATACACATGTTCGAAACTTCAAACGCGTGTTGACATCGTTGGCATGGCAACCGCCAGTGCGCATGTGAACGGGGCAGCATAAGAGTTTTCATTCGTAGCTACACTGAAAAAATTTTGGGCGAGCTGCCCGCCCACGTGATAGAGCTGCAACACCAAATGCGTCGCGTGCTGCTCGCGAGCAACTTGGTGCGTATCCTCTCTCTTGTTGGGGACGCTGTGTGCCCACATTGGAACAGCTCTAGCCCCAACAGTGTTGGTACAGTAACTCTCCGTTCAGGCGGGGGAACAGCATCCCCAACCCGAGTTTCGCACGGAGTTCGTTTCATCCGACGAACGGTTTGTCGTATATATTCGGGCTTATTTTATTTTTACAAGTAAAGTTTTGATCTTGGATGACTTGTTAAAGAAGAAAAACTTCTCGAATTTACGCAATAACCTCAAATGTAAATAATTTATCAATATACAAGCCTGCCTTGGTCAGCAGGCGCTTGCACATAACCTACAAGCTGTAACCTATAAGGCAGAAATTTCGTATTTTTTGTGTGAAAACGTTAATCTTTTGTAAATTATTTTTAATCTTTATCTTTTTCTTTCATCTTAAGGCAGGGTTCTACTTTCTCCGCGCGAAAAAAATGTGATTTTTTTGTAATTTTGGTTTAAAACATGAAGAAAGATATTGATGTAGTGTTTGTTGTGCCTAATAAATATACTCTTAAATTACATTGAAAAATTTTCTTTAGCTTATTTTATGCGCTCTATATATATTTAAATGGCACTTGCCTCAAAACCAGGTTTTTACCGCTTGCTGAAAAAATCTGCGAAACTACTGAATCGATTGGTCTGGAATTTATACCATATATGCTATACATATACATCAACCGGTGGTAGCTGTTTATATGAAAAAAAATTATTTTTACTATTATTTTTTGCAAAAAAAATGAAAAAATGAGATTTTTTATTTTTTTTTCCCCTCAAATTGCCGCCACTTTGTTTTCTTTGTATGTAAATGAAAAAATCTGCTACCACCGGTCGATGTATTCGTATAGAATATGTCACGGGTGCCCTGAGGTTAATTTTTTTCGAAAGTCTTGTCACTTCG
>CAKNXH010002433.1:89357-110360 GCA_932178445.1 Andricus quercusramuli
TTGGCACTATTGCTGCCTCAAATGTGGTGTGGCCGCTACACCGACCGGCGTGGTGGCGCTGCGTTCTCACTCAGAAGACAGCTGCTTGCCCAAAATTTTTTCAGTGTAGCATTAACGAATTATTGGACGTCGCTCGTCTCACTCCCCACTTACAGGGATACTACTCCTTACTATTCCTTCCTGACTAATTTTTACGAATTTTTATTTCATCTATTTTTTGTTTTTTCTTAGGCTGAAGTTTGGAACAATTGAAACAATGCACCTTCTGAATCAATTTAGTTCGCTATCTCGGATAATTTATCCATCTGAAGTTAGCAAACTAAACAAGACAGAAACTGGTACTAAAATAAGACTATTTGTGAGAACGTATTAGAACGCCTAAAAAAGGATCCCAGATAAAAATTAATGCCTAGTTCTTACTGTGTAGCACATGAGGTTTAATAACTCATTTTTGAGTCTTATATTTTGAGCCTTATATTTTTGGGACTTAAGGTTTTGATCTTTAGCTTTGGAATATGAGACTTAATATTTGAGATTTAGGATCTATAGTTGAAAGCAAAAACAACAATGAAGAAATTTGTTTTATTTCGGTTTCTCGGACTCACTTTCAAGAATAAATTTGGTATATTATGACTCTAGATCTGCCGATTGATTAAAGAGGGTAAATTACGTAAATTATTTATTAACAGAGAGAATAGTCACATCTTGTATTATTGATTAGCATGTATAGAGACAGGAACCGTTCTTTAAAATGTGTTTGAGCATTGGTAAGCCACTTAACTGCTAGTGGAGTGTATTGGGGTTCAAATAACAACAGGCAAATTTTATTTGTAAAGGAAAGAGTTTATTATTTGGCATAAAAAACCTCCACTTGAAGAGTGGAGGAAAAAGCCGAGAATCAAATAGTTTTCACAAGATGAATCAGAAATTACAGACCTTATAAGAGTATGTATAACTATAAGGAATGCCACCGGTCCGTCACACTTCAGTCCATACAATTGACAAAACAGCCAGAATCCAAGACTAGACTCCTTCACAACCAATCCAGCACGAGACTCGTTCACACTTAATCCAAAACACGATACTTGTGCACACCGAATCCAAAACACGTTACTCGTTCACACTCAAATGGAAAACACGTTACTCGTTCACACTCAAATGGAACCTCTCATCACGAAGGCTTAAATTGAACTCACTCAAACTGTTAAGAAGAACATTAATTATAAAGGTCAAAACAAATTCCTTAATCCATTGCCTATAAAGTCGTGCGAAAAGGTTCCATTCTACCTGCTCGGCGCTGACCTTCGAGCTACCCGCAGAGCTTACAGTTTTATTTTCAGGTGCAGCCCTTTCCGGAAATGAATCAATTAACAAAAAGAAAAGAAACTAAGTCTAACTCTCTACAGTTTCAAATGACAGTAAAAAGCAGCCAAACAAAATGTTTAGATTATATTAGATCACGTTTAACTTGTCATCAAACCTAGAAAAGTGCATAACCAAATAAGTATAAAGGTTTCTCCTTGTAAATATAAAGTAGAATTTTCACTTAAAAATGAACTCAACAAACTTTAAATTTTTCGAATAATTTTAAGATATAAATTGTTTAGAAAATGATGAAAAACACGCTGCCTAAATACTCATTATTCACAATAAGTTAATATTGTAATATCGTGCAAAGTCTAATTGAATTAGTAAGCATTTCTACTTATCTCCAGTAGAATGCTACTAATTCGTAGTAACATCGTTACTAATTCAATTGTTATGGATTCTGATAAAGGACTTTGCTACGTCGTTGCGTTGGGTAGTAACTATTGCTCAATTTTATTCCACGAGACATCGATTACAATTTCAGAGAAAATTGCGTAACTTTGTGATAATGGGAGGGGGGATATTCTCTTACGATTTTTGTTATATGATGATGGCGTGGAGAGGTCACAAATTGGCAAAAAGTGTTTTTTCTTCACTTATGGATGGCTCTAAAGGAATAAACTGAAATTGCAATTTTTTACGAACCATTAATGATGCAGTGATAAGAGGGAAAATACCTGAAAGTTAAAAATTCGATTTCTAGCACCTGGGAAAATTGCCGCTCGCAAAGATCTCGTAAGGCATGGGTTATTCGGAAGCTGGTCGTCCAGGTTGCGCCCTGCGCAGGGGCGCAAGCTCGCTGGTGTTGGGAGTAGGTCGGGAACGGGGGTGAAACCAGGATCCAGAATTTCGCGACGTCCTTTGCACGACGAGACTTTCAGTAGTACGTTACCACCCACGCATGTAGTACGCACGTAGCTCCACGTGTGCCTTGGCATAAAAACCATCCTTTGCCATCTTGTCCCGACACCTGGAGAATAATTTGTCTTCCGCATTGCTAAAATATATTGCCATCCAATCCAACAAATTTCTGTTTGCCGTCTATTTTGAATATCAGGAGAAATCTATTTTTAAAAAAAGATGATAATCGCGAATAAACCCACTTCAAACTAAAGAGGTATTATTTTTGCAAATCGGTGAGGTGACGGATCGAGCGGTCGAATCCTGAGCGCGTCGCGTGATTATGGTAAAGTTCAAAATGAAGTTTAACCAGCCAATTGCAACCACTGAGAACTCGCTTGGATCAAATTACAACTTTATTTTAGCAATACGTGAATTTCTACGATCTCGTTAAGGCATTAAAAAATCCAGGAGATTTCTACCAGCAAATTGTAAGTAGAATTTGATCAACTTTATTCTCATTCACATTCATTCATAAAAATGATAAAACATTCCAAATTTATTATTTGAAATAATTTGAAAATATGATCTAATTCGCTGATTATGAGAAGTATCCGAATCAATTTTGGAAAAAATTTTCAAAAATTTAATGGCAGTAGCAGAAAATTCTAATCAATTTTCTTTACTGATTTTATTAATTCTTTGATGAATGTAGCATTTTTTCCGAAGTACTGGATTCCATATACGGTTAGTAACTCAAGCATGAAATGCTTTCATAACAGTTGTGCGAACTTGCGTACAATCAATTAGTACCTACCGTAAACATCAATTAGTAAAATATGGCTTACAATCAGACATTTATTGGCGCCGGTAACCAATTGCTTTGTTCTGCCGAACGTTCGACCCTTGACCCAACCGATTAATTGGTTGACACTTGCCAGCAGCAATAATATCTGAGGTCTGATTTCTCGCTGGACATAAATCCTTAATCTTCCAATTAAGTTTATGGCTTATGATCAAAATAAAAAATGTATTTCCCAAAGCTTTCATTCATCTTTGTTACTAATTTAAGGTGGCTACTGCCCAGGAACGCCGGAAATTAGCCTTGAATTTTGAGCACCGAAAGAAAGCTTGGAAATAGCCGGGAATTTTCTGCATCTGTTTTTACTTTTGCAGTAAATATCGTTTCACTCTCCAAAAAATGTGTTTAGAATTGTGACCAGTGTTAGCAACCATCTCCGTTAATATGTCGATGATCATTCTATATTTGAAGGGCCACATTGCATACGGGCGTAAGTGCCAAAACCCGAATTTTACAGGAGAAACAAAAAACTGTCGAACTTTCATGCAATTAATTTTAAACAAAGAAATGCAAAAAACGTTCGAGGTACTGTTAGGCTTCATGGATCTGTGAAACTAACCTCCTGAAAGATGTATCCATCTCTGAGAAAACCTTTGTCAAAGGAACGGCGCATCCCAAAAAAATCTGATTTTGATACATAAAGAGTTGCATAACTTTTTTATTTTTAAATTGAAAAAAAAGAAAGCACTTTCGAGGTATTGGTTATCTCTATTGAATCGCGAAAAGAGCGCTTTAAAAAAAATAACCATGTGCGAGAAAGCCCTTGTAAAATAGCGGTGCATCGTAAAAAAATCGAATTTTGACACCTTAAAAGTTGCACAACTGTTTTATTTTTGCATCCGAGCAAACCGCTTATCAATGGTGCAGTATGTCCCCAAAAACGAAAATTTGGACACATGAAGAGTTGCATAACTTTTTTATTTTTTGAATTGATAAAGAAAGTGCTTTTGAGCTATTACTTAGCTCTATTCAATGGTGACAGGAACAGGCAAAAAGATGAAATTATTTTATGAAACAAAATACCAAACATGGATTTTGACCCACTCCTAAATCGAACTGCACCATAATCTTTCACAGAAATATGTGTTAGGTCGAAAACAGTATTTTGGGCCAATAAAACGCATTTTCGAAATTCGTCACTTACGCCCGTATATAGTGTGATCCTTCATGTAAGATTTTAAAGATTTTTTTTCGTTCAAAAATGAATGCACCTTTTATAATTCATATTTAAGAATTTAAAGCTTGTGTTGATGGATCGTTCAAATACTAAAGTTCATTTTATATTTGAGAATGAAAACTTTCTTCTAAGATATTTATAGAGAAATGGCTTGATGGTATGATAATAATGATTACTAACAATAGACATGTCTCCAAATGTAAAATTTACCTACCCTCGGTCACTTCAGAGACATAAGAGTATAATCGTACCAAAAAGAGCACAGATTGAAGTATGATTTCTTATTAAAAATCCAAAATATTTATTTTAGATTCTGTGGTACGAAAGCGCGAATGTCTCCTAAACTACAATTGAAAGCATTTTTCAGAATTTTTACTGCGGTTTATCAAATCACAGCCTTCACACTCGTTCCCCTATTACCTTCTTTTCTGCTTTTGAAAAGAATTCCTCTCTATTTCTTGTTTTCAAGAAAATTCCCCTTTTTCCTGTTTTTCCCTCAAATGAGAACTCAATTAATAGAACCCATAAGAAAATTCAACTATTTTTGATTGAACGTAAATTCCCTTTCATTGAAAAGTCTACATTAAATTTTTGATTCAGAATTTATCTGTTTTTGGTTAAAACTTTTACTATTTGGCTAAAAATGTCATTATTTAGTTGAAAATTCAACTATTTCCATAAAAAGTCATTTTTTCGGTTAAAAGTTGATTTTTTGTATTTGAAAAGTCTAGAAATACAATTTGGATTCACAATTCATTTCTTCTGGTTAAAAATTCTACTATTTGGTAGAAAATTTCATTATTTTCTTGGAAATTGAATTATTTTGTTAAAAATTCGTCTTTTTTGGTCGAAAATTTAACTGTTTCGTTAAAAATTCGTCTTTTTGGATAGAAAATCCGTCCCTTTGGATTGAAAATTCATCTTTTGATAGAAAAGTCATATTTTTTGGTTGAAAATTTATTTATTCATTAAATTTATTTTTCATTCATAAAAAGTCATCTTTTTGGATGAAAGTTCATTCTTTTTATTTGAAAAGTTTACAATTACACTTTGGGTCGAGAATTCAACTGTTTCGTTGAGCATTCGTTTTCTTCAATAGAAAAGCAGTCCTTTTGGATTACAAATTCATCTTTTCGTCGAAAAGTCTTTTGATTAAAAATTATACTATTTGGTTAAAAATGTACTGATTTTGTTGAATATTCAACTATTTTCTTTAAAACTCATCTTTTTTGTTTGAAAATCGATATTTTACGGTTGAAAGTTGGTTCCTTCTAATTGAAAAGATTACTATTATATTTTTTATCAAACATTCTACTATTTGATATAAAATGTAATTATTTTTTTGACAATTCAACTATTTTCTTGAAATGTCATCTTATGTGTTTTTAAATTCGTCTCTTTGGATAGAAACTTTATCCTTCTGGATTAAAAATTCATCTTTTGGTAGAACAGTCATCTTTTTTCCTGAAAATTCAACTATTTTGTTGAAAATTCATCTTTTTTTATTCAAAATGAACTTTTTTGTTGAATTTTTTTTTTATGATTTAAAAGTTGAATGTTTTCCTAAACATTCGACTTTTAAGCTAGAAAACTCAAATCTTGTGTTGAAAATTTGTCTCTATGGTTCGAAAATTCCACTATTTTTTTGAAAATGCAATATCTTTCAACTTGATATCTTGGGAATATAGTAACTACTATGGTTATTATGGTAACATTACTAGTTCTAAAATGTTGAACTCTTTTTAAATTGTATACAATGCAGCAATTAGCATTGAATAATATTAATAATAAGCCTGAATGAATTTTATACTTTTAGGGGCTGAAATTCGGCCATTAACTAAATTCAGATATTCCGCTCTCGGAAGAAAAATTGAAAAAGCATTTTTAGAAATGTTGCAGGGACACCAGCATTAATTATTTATTATCCATGTCTTCATAATTAGGCACAACATTTTTAACGCTGCCTTATACTTAAGATGATATTCAAACTTTTGCGAAACCATCATGGAAAGCGTTTCACACTAATATTTCTGAGGAATACGAAATTTAATAGCTACTTAATTTTTAAATTATTACATTTTCTGTTATATAATTATTTTAACAAAAGTAACAATTAAAAAATAAAGAATTGAAAAATTTAAACTTCGTTAGATCTAGCAAATTATTCTCGAGAAAATAAATTAGTTTTTCGTGGCTGGGAAATGTGTATTGGTAACTTTTGCTCATAGTGCGAAACGCCTTAAGTAGTTCCGAGAATTTGAATATACTAATGCGCCGTTGCTACTTGTATAGCAAAATATTGAGTTGCATTTATTTTATGAGTACAATACATCAAGTGGTGCTTTTATAGAGAAATGTTTTTCTTTTGTAAAATATGTGCTGCTTAAAAACTGAACTACATGATTCTTAGTTTTCTGATATTTCTTTTCACCAGAAGATAAGTTTCCTTTTTATATGATACATTTGATACATAGACCTACTTAAAAAACCTTGGAATATTAATGAGAAAATCTATAACATTCTAATTATATGACAAGTTTGAGTTCTAAATAGCGCGAAAAATATAAATCTGTTGTGGAATATGCAAGGTGCTGTTTTTACGGTGCATTTCGGAATGCAATTCTTTTTCCGGTTTTTATGTGATTTTGATGCCGAACATGGTTAATTTGGAACTTTCTGATTGCAGCAGAAATATTTTAATTCAGATATAATTTTGGTTTGCCAACCAAAAGATTTTGAGCTATTTCAGGAATTGTTATGTTCATTGCCAACGGAATTGGTAATGAATTTGAATGGGGATTTAATAATGTATATAGCAGGGGCTGCTTTAATTATCTTTCCACATATATATGCCAGATTAAAGGGGTTACATTTCAAAGTTCGAGAAGGTAGTTTGGATAATTTATGACTTCAAAGTTGAATATTGTTAAATCAATACTAGGAGACTTTTTTTACAAAAAATAATATTTTTTGAATCTTTCCAACAATTGAAAACATGAGTTCACTAGCAAAAAATTCCTTGTCTTTTTTTGAGAATCTATAAGTTGATGAATCTAAACAGTACAAATGTATGATATCTTCAGGATGGCATGCTATGCGAGACGAGGGTTAAGGATATAAATATAAATTATATATATATATATATATATTCATATATATATAGCCAGGGAGCAAAGCAAATAAGGGTAGTGAAGCGACGGTGGTTTTGCCGGATTATAATGTCCGTCTTTTATAGAGGCGTTTCTTCCGATCGAGCAGGCAAAAAATTCACCCACATCAGAGGTATGGTTTCAAATCCAAAGAAGAATTTGAAAGGTTCGAAGACGCCTTTGGAAAATCTTTCCTATCAACTGAACCTTAAATGATATCAAATTGGGTTTTGACGCTTGCTCCTAAAAGAACTTAGGGATGTTTCAATCATCGACTGAAATTGTAAAAAGGTGCTACATAAAATTATCTACACTGAGCACACGAAAGCCGTCAATTATAATAATAAAAATTCTTTTCAAATAATGTTCTAGAGAGTCGAGATTTATTAATTATTCTGAGAAATTAAAATTGTAGTATTTTCCTAAAACTCTACATACTTTTTTTTTAATTTTTTGACTAAAATTTTAAACTGTCGTCCGAAAAGGTAAGAAAAGGGAAAAGTACAGAAAAATAGAAAACTCGCCCTGAAAAATTAAGAGTAATACCCCTCTTCATAAACACACAAAATGCATTGTCGGGCTCCTTACAGTTTTCAATACAAATATTTCATGCATTTCTAGTAAAATAATCTAATTTATTATCTAGATTATTTTGTAACAGAGTTGCCTGTAAGACCACATTATCAAGAGAAAACTACGCCTTTGAAATAAAATGATATGTTTCGAATTTTATAAAATGATTTTATATATTCCATATAAATAATGCTACTTGATTATATTATTTTAGAATAGCAAATGAACTATAAGAGCTCGAATATTCATTTTTTGTATATAAAAAGGCGTGTCAATTTCCGAGGGTAATTTAAAAATTTTTTTGAACTCTTGCATTTTTAAACATGACAGACATTGGTTGTATCATTTGAAAAATTATACATTTTCTCAAAGAGATCCTTAAGTTTCAATTATGATTTTTAGTAGACTGGAATACGATTTACAAATTATCTCAATGACATTTTTCGATCCGACAAAAATTAAAACATTCTAGATAATAATTAATAATCGAGTAGATTACTTATGTTGGGATCTTTTTAAAACAGTCAAATGATTTTTAACATCTTTCTTGAACTGACAACAAATTCGTTCTTTAACTAGATTAATGAAACAAAAACAAAAAAATTGAGAGCATTTGGAGCATTTTAAAAACTCAAAACAAACTTCTTTTATAATTTAGACATTTTTGTCAATAATTCTGGCAGATTTCAAAAAGACCTGCAAATTATCCTCAGGACATTTTTAAATTCAATATAAATTAATAAGCTACATGATATCTTCAAAATTAAAAAAAAATATATATGTATATAAAATTTTCTAACGGATTAAGTAATTTTTATTCGATATTAAATTAATTCAGAAACTCTCTCAATGGATTTTTTCAATTAAATCAAAATTCCATGTGAACGTAAAAAAGTTAGATTATTTTGAAGATTATGATATTTTAAGAGTCGTAAGTTATAATTATGATTTTTAGTAGATGTAAGAGAAAGTGCAATGATAATGCAATCTTCAAAGCCGCAGATGCTTTGAGAACCGTCTTTTATGTTATATTGAAAAACAATTGTAGTTTCAATTCATGATTGTGGTTCATCCGGGGCTTGAACTGCAGTTTTTGATTAAAATTACAATATTTATGATATTTAAAAAAAAGTCGGAATGCACGCATCTAAAACGTATGACAACAAGCGCGAAATGATATTCGAAGCGTTCAAAATTCATTCAAAATGATCATTGTAGGTAAGTTTTTGTGGAATTGAAACATTTATAGACATTGATTAATCGGGTACAGGAAAGCAATCGAGCAGAAATGAACCTTTTGGTAGATACCATCTTTCATTGACGCGTAAAGATAAAAAGGGAGAGCTGATCTCTTATTTCCGGTGAAGAATTTGACCGGAAAGAAATCATCCGTCGGACACTCCTCTTTTCACGCTGTTCAGTCTAGCGCAAGTGGCGAAAAGAGTTTTGGCTTCAGGAGAACCGTCTTGAAAAGTGGATTTTAAATTACTACAATAGCTATGGTTATTGCCAGACTACGTAATTTTCAGAAAGACTTTTCGTTTCCAAAAACAAATTGAAATGTTACATGACAACATTTGATTGAAATGTGCGATCGCGTGTATTTCTACGCGTAGAAATACACACATGATATATCTGATGAAAACGCTAATAAGTACAGAATTGGAAGACATTGATTTATGAGACTTCGAACTTTATCTTGATTTATATTTTATACAGTACACGGGGGACATTGATCAGCGCAATTCTAAGTTTATTTTAGAACTTTCCTCGAGGCTGAGCTAACAATTTATTAGCCATAAGTCTTCTCTTTTATACGATAAGCTTTTTTTTGAAGCTAGTGTAATTGACAGTTGAAACAGCGATTTATCAAACCAAGAATATTTATTATAGATTTGTATTCGACGGATCATTTGCGATATTTCATGAACTATATTATCCGATCAAATTAAATACCCTTGTGTCGAAGGTTCAAAAATTGAGATTATAGAATAACCGAGAGAATAATATGGTTGAAACGAATTCAGTAGATCTAACAGTTTCGAATGTTTAATTAAAGCTGCGTGATTCAAAATATAAAAAAATCCAATTTATAGCTATCTATTTGAAAAGCATTTCGTATCTATAAATCATCGAAATCTGTTCACAATTCGAGGTTTAGAATTCTGAGAAGAAGAAAACTCTTAGAATGTTAAAAAGATGGGCATTAAAAGATTTTAGATAGGAAAAAGAAGAATAAGACCGACATACACATATATGATATGACGGTCGTTCAATATCCCATTTCTTTCAGTAACTGCGACATATCAATTTCAAATAAGAATTGTGTATCATATTGTGAAACTTCATCAAATTTTTGGAAAGAAGTTAAATTTGTATAATTCTGTAAATCAAATTTCAACGAATTTTAAAGCATGTATCACTTTTAAAATTTCAATTCAATACTGTGAATTCCGGAAGTTTATTTAAATTAACGTTAGATAAACACGTAACGAGTTTTGATTATAAACTGAATAGTTACATAACAGTATGGAGCTGCTCTGAGAAATTTTATGAAATTTGTTGGCTTATTGCGTCTAAATGATTTGTCTCCTTTTCAAATTGTAGTTTCGACAGTCTATGCAACTCAAATACTAGAATACGTCTTTTTGTGATAACTTTGAAGAATAATATAAAAATCTTACTTATGCGAAGTTATTTCTATTTTTCTCCATTTTTTTCTCCATTATTGGCTAATTTAATTATATATCAGATTGTAAATTTATGGAAACATTTACAAAATGATCAGAGATTCAATTCTTGTGCTTTAATCTATGGATAGAATCCGACTCCAATTGCTTCAAGGACACTTGAAAAGCAATGATTTGGTCTAATAGTACGTGCCAGAATCAACATATATTGAACGATTGATTCGTTGGCAGCTCGAATTGATTATCTGCTTCTCATCTTCATCAGATACTCTAAAATTATACTTTAAGGAATGAAATTATATTTTTATTAACGACATTTTATTATTAGATGAAGGGTGGAAAAATCATAATAGCCTTAAACACAAAATCAAAATTGTTCAGGAAAGAGAAAAAAATCAGATTTTGTATTTCAAAGATAAACAAACTAAGTGTCTAGCTTCACCGACAATATTGGTCTAAGTTAAAAAAATGGAAAAGGATTTTTTTCCACCTGTCAATATGAAATGGTGCCACCCGGCACAAATATGAGATTGGAAGTCGTAATTTTCAATAACATGAGTGAAAATTACAGAGAGCTCTTGTAATCACTTCCAGAAATGTGACCTATGCATTGATTTTTTATTTTTCCTCCTCCCCTAACGCTTTCAGCATGCCCCAAAAATACCCTCTACACGGGGATCCAGTATTTTGCGTTGGTCGTAAATATTACTTTTGTGTAATTAAAAAAAAGTATTTTTCAGTGGTCAAATTAAAAAGTTTGATTGATTTAGAATTCAATTGTTTCAACGATGTAAAAAATCAGAGGGGTCGATTCAATTTATTGTTAATCCTTCAAATAATTTTTCATGTTGAAATTTAACTTTTGACTGTAATAATGCAGAAAAGTGTAGTTTTCTGAAAAATTTTCAACATATTTTATTAGATCCTTTCATGTTGGAACTTTTCATTACGTACCCATAATTTTCATAACAATTTGCATTCTCTTTAAAGTTTTTTCGGATAAATTATAAAAAAATTTACAACTTGAGTAATTACACTATTAAATTTAATCAAGAATCAATACAAACGATTAACTAATCAGTTCATGTCATTCAGAAGAAGTAAAATTTCGGACACACCTAGGATACCCAAAAAAAATTCAGCTTTGAGTGGTTTTCATGGGTTGTTGAATATTATTATGGGGTCAGAAATATAGCTTAGGGTTTTCTAAAGGTGACTTGTGAGATTATTTTAATTTTTTTTTAATTTTTGAGTGTTTTGCGTTAAGGCTCTTCAGATTTGTTCAGGTAAAAGTGGTAGAGGTGGTTTTAGGGAGTTGATTAAATTTATTATGGGATTGAAAAACTGGGAGTTTTCTGAAGGTGACTTGTGTGATTATTTCAAATTTTTAAATTTTTGTAGTGTTTTACCGGGAAGCACTTGGAATTTGTTTAGGTAAAAGTGGCAGGGGTGTATTTCAGGGGTTGTTGAATATTGTTATGGAGTCGGAAATTTAATTTAGAGTTTTTTTGAGGACACTTGTGTGATTATTTCGGATTTTAAAATTTTCGAGTGTTTTACGTGCAGGCTTTTCGGATTTGTTCAGGTAGAAGTGGTAGGGGTTTCTAAATATTATTATAGGGTTGAAAATATAACTTGGAGTATTCTGCGCTACGTTACTATTTGCTGTTATGCCCCGCACGTTGGCTGGCTTCTTACGAAATGAAAAATCAAAAAAAGGGAGGGGGCACCCAGATACCCCGGGTATGCAACAACGTGGATAATACTGTGTGTGCACACTAGGATGGCTCGAAAATGCATGGCAAATTTTTTTTTCATACTAGAGGGCAACCATCCCCCCCCCCCATTTTGTTCTAAATCCGAAAAAATTAAATCCCTAATTTATGTTTTTTCGTTTTTTTTTATTTTAACTGCTGCTGGTTTTTACTTGAAGTTTCCCATGTAAAATGCATGGGGAAAAACCACTTTTTCCAGTTTTTGAAATAATTTTTTAGGTTTTGAAAAAATGTTACGGGAAAGTATGGAGGCTTGCAGAGAATTATCCAACGAAGAATTTCATGTATCGGACATATGGGTTTGGCACCCCTAACACACCCCCACGAGTCCCTGAAAACTACCCTTAAAACCAAAAATATCAATTCTCCATAAAAATATTGGTCTAGTGGAATATTTATTAACATTGCCTCACTAATTTTCAATTATTTGAAGAAATGGAATTTGTTTAAATAATTAATTTTTCGAATTTCCGTTTTTTTCCTAAAAATTATTACTATTGTGCTACTGGAATATTTATTAACGATAATTTAATCATTTTTAAATATTCAAACAAATAGAATTTGTTTTGTAATTTTTTATCGAAAATTCGTTTTTTTCCAAAAATTCGTTGAACTGGCTGTTTATTATCGTTATTTATTTTTTAAAGAATTGGAAAATATTTTTTAATCAATTTATGTTATTAAAGATAAGAAGCTACCAGTTCGACAAATTTTTATACGAGAATTCCTTACTTCTTGAAAAATCAAATGTTTAAGAAAAATTAAGTAAACAAATGAAATTTGTTTGAAACTTTGCAAATTAATCAACAAATGTTGATAAACATTCCACTGAAGTAATAATAATAAACTTCAATCAAAAATGTTCAAAAGAAAATTATTTGAACAAATTTTATTTGTTCAAATAATTGTAAATCAATTAATTATTCTTAATAAATATTCCACGAGACCAATAGTAATAATTTTCAGGAAAAAAAAACGAATTTTCGAAAAACTGTATTTTAACAAATTCCATTTGTTTAAATAATTGAAAATCAATTAAGCAATGTTAATAAATATTCCACTAGACTAATATAAATAATTTTTGGTGAAGAAAGATGAGAATACAGTGCTCAAAGGATCGTTTTTATGAAGAATTGATATTTGTGGTTTTAAGGGTAGTTTTCAGGGACTCGTGGGGGTGTGTTAGGGATGTCAAACCCATAATGATATGTCCAATACATGAAATTCTTCATTGGATAATTCTCTACAAGCCTCCATACTTTCCCTTCATATTATTTCAAACCCTAAAAAATTATTTCAAAAACTGAAAAAAGTGATTTTTCCCCATGCATTTTACATAGGAAACTTCAAGTCAAAACCGGCAGCAGTTAAAATTGAAAAAACCGAAAAAACAATAATTAGGGATTTTCTTTTTTCGGATTTGGAACAAAATGGGGGGGATCGTTGCCCTCTAAGAAAAAAAAGTATTTTTGAGCCACCCTAGTGCATACAAAGGTTGAACAAATCGAAACAATTCAAAAAAATTTGAGTAAATGATAGAAAGTATCAACATAGGAAGAGCTTATGAAATTTGTTGAAAAATTTGCAAATTTGCGTCCTGGCTGCGAATAGGATCTCGATAATTTTCTACGCGGGAATTTGAATTTCTTTGTTTTTTTTATTTTATATTCTTGGGATAATCAAATATTTAAAAAATTGTAATCTTTATTAATATCACTGAATGGATTCATATAAAAAAGTGTTCATGTAAATTATAATTTTAATTAATCAGTGAGTGTTTTTTTTTAATTTGACAACGTTTTTCATTTTTGTTTCAGTTTTGAAGCTCCGAAATAATATTGAATTTTGTCTAACTTAATTTTTGAAAAAGAACAATGAGCCCATGATCTACGCCCCTCAAAGAATAACACATTTCACTCATTATTAGTTTACCTCATTACTGAGCACTTTTTTCAAGAACTTGATGTTCCGTTTTCTTCATTTTTTTATTCTTGAAGTTCTGAATTATTTACATAATTCTTGTAGACTAATATATGAAAATATTTATGGATTCATCGCTGGAAATATGAAAGGAATTTATGTTTTGAATATTTAATAGATAAAAGTATAAATAGACAATTAAGAAAATCTAAATATAACTGTCAGCTTGCAGTACATATTATATTTAGCTCTGGTAATCATTATAGGTACATTTTGCTACTTTATGTCTCATTCATATTTATATCATTGATATCTCATCAGTAACTAGTCATATGTCTCTTCAAATGCTACTTGTGATTCAGTGCACACGATCCACCAATTTCTTGTTCCAATAATTAGTATATTGTTCAATTGCGCATATGAATTTATTCTGCTATTAATAGCCTCTATACCGTTCAGTAAATAAATTACATACATAGAGCTAAATTATCGACTATGTTATATCAAAGATAGATTATACATTTTATATTAAAAAAAAAGCAAAGTCAACGCATTTTATAGCATCTTAAAGCGGTATAAATGACTAAAAATTAGATCACTTTTTCTGGAATTAACTAAAAAAATTTTACATTGCAATATAAAAAACTCGGACAATTTTATTTGAAATACTCTTCAACTAATTTATATCTGTTCTTGCTGAGTAAAAATTAATGATAAAAATGTAATTTCCTTGTCCTTGAACGCCTTTACGCAATGTCTAGAATGGTTATTGGAATACTTTGAACAATTTTCTTGCTCTGTTTGCGATTTGCTGACAATGCAAAATATGAAATTGCTCGAGTTGTGCATCATGGAGATTTTCTATCAATTTTTATATTAAATTGAAGTAGGTGAGACTACTCTACAGTAGATAATGATCCTACAGAAGATAGTCATTAATTAAAAATACTAATAGATGTTAAAAAATTATTTGAATGTAATTAACAGTTAAGACACGATACGTGTTAATATGTTAAAATTATAATTGATTATTTTACCGATATTTGTGCTCATAATTAGGGATTATCTACTGTAGGATCATTATCTACTGTAGGGTGATCTCCCCTAATCAAGTATATTGTTAGGTGGAGAAAATACCTGCCTTTTCAAAAACAAGTATTTCGAAGGATATTTCTAGGAAGTAGTAAATTCCCTTGGTTTTCTGTTTAACTTTGGAAAAGAAAGTTGCGAACAATCCTTGAATCGAAACTTTTCGAAGAAAGAGTGGTATAATTCCGGTGTTGTATAACAGGTCGTGATTAAACTTGGTTTTTTCAATTACTTCCACAAAAGCAACTTTTATCGGCAGGTGGACTAAATATGCTCTCGTAACGATAACTTGGCCCGTTAATAAACTTATAAACTATGAGATCGGATTGTCTCGGCAATGCGGACAGGAAAAAAGAGGCAAAATTTGCAAGCATTGATTGAATTACATATCGATGAAGATGGAAGTTATTACATTATATATTTTGAAGTTGTTTAATTACATTGCCTTTTTTAATTGAGAGGGCTAGTTGAAATTATATTAATATCAGATATTTATTAATAACTGTACTGAAGTAATTTCAGGTTGGCCACTGTCTGGGCAAACTGGGGAAACCGGGAATTAGCTTCGAATTTTGAGCACCGTGAAAAAGCCGGAAATTTGGTTGAAAATCGATAATTTTTTATATTTGTTTTTACTTTTGTCATATATATCGTCTTGCTCTTGGAAAAAATCTGTTTGGGATTTTACCGAGTGTTACCAGCCATCACTGTTAAAATATCGAAGATCATTTTATATTTAAGATTTTAAAGATAACGTTGCGTTCAAAAATGAATGTTCCTTTTATACTATATATTAAGTAAATTAAGACTTGTGTTGATGATAGATCATTCAAATACTAAAGTTCCTTGTATAATTGTAGAAAAACTTCTTTTTTATGTATTTAGCATAGTGATTACATAGGAATCCTAATTTTATATAATTAATCACTAATAATTGTTTTAATAACGTCATAATTTAGTTTAATGTTACCAAATAGAGCCTCAATTGAAGTATGCTTTCATATCGAAAATCCAAAATCTATATTTTAGATCCTGGATCAGAAAAACGCGAATATTTCCTAAACTACGATCGACAAAATGGGCACAATAAGAAAATCCAACCATTTTTGGTTGAAAGTTAATTCTTTTACTTAAAAAGCCTATTATTATATTTTTGGTTCAGAATTCATCTCTTTTATCAAAAATTCAACTAATTTGTTGAACATTCATCTATTTGGATAGAAAATTCGCTCCTATTAGATTGAAAGTACATTTTTTGGTAGAAAAGTCTTGTTTTTTAGTTGAAAGTATTTTTTTTTTCATTCAAAAGGCTACTATTATGTTGTTGGTTGAAAAGTCACATACTTTTGTCGAAAATTCAACTGTTTTGTTAAACATTCGTTTTTTGGACAGAATTAGGTGTCGTTTTGGAGTGAAAATTCATCTTCTTTCATTGAGAATTTATTTTATTTTATTCTACTATTTGTTGGAAAATTTCATTATTTTGTTGACAATTCAACTATTTTGTTGAAAAATCATCTTCTTGGCTCGTGAATTCAACTATTCGGCAGAACATTCGTCTTTTTCATTCGAAAGTTCATCCTTTTGGATTGAAAACTATAATATACTATAATATTATAAACTATAATATTTTTGGACCAGAATTCATCCCGTTTGGTGGAAAATTCTACATTTTGGTTGAAAATTGAATTATTTTGTATTAAATTCAATTATTTTCTTCAAAGAGGTCATTTTTCTTGATCGAAAATTCAAGTCTTTTCTTAACATTCATCTTTTTAGATAAAAAATTCATCCCTTTGGATTGAAAATTCATCTTTTGGTAGTAGAGTAATCTTTTTTGGTTGAAATTGCATCTTCTATGGTTGAAAGTTATTTCTTTTTGATTGAAAAGTCTACTATAATATTTCTGGTTGAAAATTTATCTTTCATGATTGAAGATTCAACTGGATTCTAACAAATTCATCTTATTGGCTTGAAAATTATACTATTTGGTTGTAAATGCAGCTATGTTTGGTTGAAATTTGATGTTTTTTTTTTGAAAATTCGATCATTTGGTTGATTGAATTTATTTAGTTTTTTTATTCCAACTATTTGGTTTAAAATTCACTTTTTTGTTGAAAATTGAACTTTTCGGGTTTTAAAGTCAAGTTTTTTTCTAAAATGTTTCACTTTTTAGCTAAAAAACTCAACTCTTCTGTTGAAAATTCGTCTTTTTGAGTTGAAAATGCAACTTTTTTGGATAAAAATTTCACTATGTTGTTCAAAATGAAGTATATTCCGACTTAAAATCTTAGAAATATGTTACCTACGTTAATTCTATTTATAAGAATTCATTCATATATTATTCCCCTATTTTATTGAAAAATCACCCTATTTCCCCTGTTTTGAGAGCGTTTTGGGTTGTAAACTGACATCATTTTTACAATAATTTACATTATATATTTTGCCCTAGATTTCCAAAATGTTTAATTATTTTCAAAATTTAAATGATACAACAATTAGCATTGAACATATAATAATATAAACTCTTAAGAGTCAACCGTAAGAAGTGTAATTTTTAACCAGGAAAACGGGAAACATCTTGGATTTTTTGTTAAGTTTGAGTGGCCACCCTGAATTTTTAACCGCTAACCGATCATTTTTATCGATCAGCGAATAAATATAATTGTCAACTGTTTTACACATTTGTTAAATTTATCTTCCGGCTGATAATTTAATTTTGCTTGGATTAAAACGCTACGACGAAACTACTTCAAGTTAATATAAACAAAGAGCTCGGGATATTTCTCTGTTGTTATTAAAGATAATTTTTGAAAAGGATAATCAGCATATCTGGAGCTAATGCATCTGAATAACACTGGAACCTGGATTTATGCATGGTTTGCGGGCTTCGCTCGCAGTGGCGTTCGATACATATCAAGGGCCATCAAACATAAACCATTTCTTTTGAATTTGGACGCATGACGCAAACTGATGCAACTAACGCTCTGAGAGTGCGGCCCTCATGCTGTTTGTCACACTTGACTGAGCACCGCCTCTCTATCGGTCCCGTGTTCTCCGACTCACCAAAGTGCGGAGGCCATCAAATCTACGAACGCACAAATCCAGTTTACGGAAATCCAGTTTCCAGTGTATATTGAAATCTAGTATGTATGTATTACTGAAAAGTTTATTAATATTTCATATCGCATATCTTATTATTTTTAATAATTTCAGACAATTGCTTCATGTAATGCTCCTTACAGTCAGGGATACGTGAAGAAAATGGGAATACTTATTCCGGTTCTTTTTAAATGTACATCTTCTTTCTTTCAAGCTAGAATTGAAATTTCCTTGTAGATAGGAGAAGTTGGATGATGCTTGGAATCCAAATGAAAGTTCTAGGGCTTTGAGATTAGTCATGATGAAATGTTCGTAAATGGATAGGGTAATTTTGTTGTTGGTAATTTGAAATAGGATTTATTCGAGGAAAGTCTGTTTTTGAAGATAGAAGTGCAGTTATCTACAATGAGACAGATGCTGCCCTTGTGAAAACTTAAATGATGTTTTTGTTAACCTTCATATTCTTCAAATAAATATAAGTTGAATATTTTTGATTTGAAATTATCTATGTTTTATTTATATTTTGTTGCAGAGACCAAGATGTCGGGAGTGGATACACGTGGCGCCGATATAAGCCCCACTCGGCAGCCTAGGTGAGAAATAGTGATTACACAATAGCGACTCAAATTTAAAAAAAAATAATAATTAGGAAAAAAAGTGGAAAATTAAAAAAATCTTGCTATTATTTCAGTCACTTCTTTTAATTGCTTTTATTTATATAACTTATAACTTAATGTATATTTGATGCCTCAACATATTTTTGTTATCACCACTATCAGATAATAAATTTGCTACGTGATTCAAGAGTAATTTCAGTACTCTGTGAGGAAAGCTCATGATTCATTTAACATAAATGCACCGGCATATTTAATTACTGTTGAGAGAACAGGGGAGAATCCTCCCTCGAGAGCGGGTATATACATAACGTCCCGTCGTTTATTAAAATGATTAGTGAAATTGTTTCTTGTGCGAACATCCGCATTACACGCAAAACTGTTTCAAAAACACTTTCCGTAATTCATTGTCGACTCTGATTACTCGTTTCATTTCTTTATGAAGAGGGTGGATTACAGCAAGTGAGCAATTTAATAAAGCAGAAAATTTCTGACGAACGTGACACAGCCATACAGAGTGAAAATTATAGATAAGGAGTTGAAGCGTTAAAGGATTAATGTTGAAATTAGTGTTTGAAAATTATTTCGAACGAGCAATACCTACTATACGCGCGCTACATGCTGTGCGGGAATCAGAAATATAGAATATTCAAGGAATTCAGGAAATTCAGAATATTCAAGGATTTCAGAGAAATGAAGGATTTTATCGAATTAAAACATTTCAGGAAATTTAACCGATTCTCATAGCTCTAATTATAAAACTTTTAATTTTGAAGACATAAATGAAAAGTTTCAATTCTGAATTTCAAAAGCCATTAATTCAAAGAAATTCAGAATATTTATAGAATTCAGGAAATTGAGAGAATTATAGGAATTTCGTGAATTCTTTACATATTCTAAATTCGGGGAATTCAAAACATTCAGAGAATTCTAGTAATTTAGGGGATTCAGAGAATCTTAAGAATTTAGAGGATTCAGAATATCATTGATTTCAGAATATTGGATAAAGTTCCGAATAGGTGAACCTAGATGTATTCTAATAGATTCAAAAAGAATGGATGTATTCCTATACTAGTTAGAACTTTTGTTCCAAATATTTTTCAAAATTCTTCGTATTTATTGTGATAAAGGAAAAAATCACAATTTTTATGGGGTTTTTTATGGTTTTTGCCATAAAGACCTCCTTTTCGCCAATTTTCACTATAATTTTCGTAATCAGCGCATCCAAACACGTAGGTATACGTGGTTTCAACAAAATCGGAGGGTTCACCTATTCGAAACTGCACCCAGAATATTTAAGGAATCCATAGAACTCAAGGAATTCAGGGAATTTTAGGATTTCGGAGAATTCAAGGAATTCATAGAATTGAAGGAATTCAAGGAATTCATAGAATACAATAAATTCATAGAAGTTAAGGAATTTATAGAGTTCAAGGAATTAACAGAATTTGAAGAATTCATAGAATTAGAGCAATTCAGGGAATTTAAGGATTGCGGAGAATTCAAGGAATTAATAGAATTCAAGGAATTCATAGAATTGAAGGAATTTATAGAATTCAAGGAATCCATAGAAATCAAGTAATTCATAGAATTCGAGGAATTCATAGAAATCAAGTAATTCATAGAATTCGAGGAATTCATAGAATTCAAGGAATTCGTAGAATTCAAGAAACTCATAGAACTCAAGGAATTCATAGAATTCTAGGAATTCATAGAGTTCAAGGAATTCATCGAATTCAAGGAATTCATAGAATTCAAGGAATTCATCCAATTCAAGGAATTCATCGAATTTAAGGTATTCATCGAATTCAAGGAATTCATCGAATTCAAGGAATTCATCGAAT
>CAKNXH010002433.1:110370-196901 GCA_932178445.1 Andricus quercusramuli
ATTCATCGAATTCAAGGAATTCATCGAATTCAAGGAATTCATCGAATTCAAGGAATTCATGGAATTCAAGGAATTCATCGAATTCAAGGAATTCATAGAATTAAAGGAATTCATAGAATTAAAGGAATTCATAGAATTAAAGGAATTCATAGAATTAAAGGAATTCATAGAATTAACAAAATTCAGTGAATTGCAGTAATTCAGAAAATTCAAGGAATTCGGGGGATTCGGAATATTTGAGGAATTCGTGGAATTCAGAATATTCGAGGAATTGAAGGATTTTATAGTGAATTCAAAGAATTTCAGGGACTTCGAAGCATTGAGGGAATTCAAGGAATTCAGAATATTTAAGGATTTGATACAAATAAAAAGATTGAGAGAATTCACTATATTCAAGGAATTCAATAATTTCAGAGAAGTCAAAGAATTCAGAGACTTTCAGGAATTAAGAGAATTTCTATTATTCAAGGTATTCATAGAATTCAAAGAATTTCAGGAATTGAGAATATTCAAAAATTTCAGAGAAGTTTATGAATTCAAAGGATTTCGAATATTCTAGAAATTCAGGATATACGAGGAATTCGAAGATTCCATGGAATTCAGCGAATTTAAGAGATTTCAGAGCATTTAGGTAATTTAAGGAATTTAGAGCATTCATAGAATTCCAGGAAATCTTAACATTAAAAGAGTTTACGAAAATTAGAATACTTCAGGAATTCAGAATATTCCGGGAATCCAGCGAATTTAGAAAGTATTCGAGGATTTCAAGGAATTCAGAGAAATCAAGGATTTCAGACAATTCAAGGAATTAAGTTTTATGACTTTCCCCTTTAATAAATCGTTTAAAACTGTAAATCAAAACAAAAATATTCTTGCTGATCAGCTTTCGGCTTAGAAATTTCAACATTATAATATTTAAAACTGGATTCGTTTGAAATTAAACAATCTTGAATTGAAAGCGTATTATATCGAAACCTTCAAAATGGTTTGGTTTCATTTTCAAATCTTTTAAAATTGAATCGTTCGAAAATACATAATTAAATTTTATAGTTGAAGAAAAATCAAACCCAATGATTAGGTTAAAAATTAATTCCAACCTGAAATGTCCTCAATGACTTGAATAAACGTCTGAAATTAAATAATTTGAAATTCAAAAATATAAATAATTGAATGAATGCTCATTACAAGTCTTCGAAATTAAATTATCTTTAAGTGAGGAATAGTTAAAATTGTACACTTTTAAAGTCTTGGAGGCTATTCAAATGGAAAATTTTTCATTTTTGGGCTTACCAATTTGAATAATTTCACTACTTAACATTTCAAACTCAAAATTAATCAATTGCACAACATAAAAATGGACACTTTTCAAATTTGGAACCTTTTAAAATTAAAAAATTTGACCTGAATGACTAACGAATGGTACAATATCGAATTTCTAGCCTTTCAAACTAAAAATTCACAGCTTTCAAAAGTTAAAATGAATTTTTTTTCAATTAAGAGTTTTATATTTAGATCAATGAAACTTTGCAGGATTACCTGATTTCCTGAAAATCTCTGAATTGCTTAAATTGTATAAAATCCTTGATTTCTCGGAATTACTTGAAATCCTCGAATATTCCGAATTCCCTGAATTCCTGAAGTTCCTGAATTCCTTAAATTCTCTCAATTCATCAAATTCTCTGAATTCCTTGAATTCTAGAAATTCTTTAAATTCTCTGAATTCCTTAATTTTTTTGAAATCTCTGAATTTTCTGAATTCATTGAATTCTCTACATTACCTAAAATTCTTGAATATTCGGAATTGCTTGAATTCTCTCAATTCCCTGATTGCTCCAAATGCTTTAATTTGTTGAATATTCTAAATTCTTTGTATTTTCTGAATTCATGAAAATCGCTGAATTCCTTAGATTTTCTGAGATCTTTGGTTCCTCTAAATTCCCTGAATTCCTTTAATTTTCTGAGATCTTTGGTTTCTGTAAATTCCCTAAATTCCTTAAATATTCTGAATTTCCGAAATTCCTTGAATTCTCTGAATCCCCTGAATTCCTAATATTCTAAAGTGTCTGAATTACTTGAATTTCCTCAATGCTCTCGAATTCTCTAAATTCCCTGTAGTTCTGGAATACCCTGAATACCTTGAAGATTCAAAATTATCTGAGTTTCTTTAAAATCCTTTAATATTTTGAAATCCTTGAATATTCCAAATTTCTGACATTCTTTGAATTCTCCAAATCCTTCGATATCCTTGGATTTTTTGTAATTCTTTGAATTATTTTGAAGCCCTTGTAATTCAGGGAGTTCTAAGTATTTTGGAATTAAGATAATTCAAACCATTTAGATGAATTCAAAAATATCTGGGAATTTGGAGGTATTCAGTTGATTTCAAGGGCGTTGAAAGAATTCAAAAGAAAATTTCAAAAGAAAATTTGAAAGAGTTTAAAAGCATTCCATACGATTTAAAACAATGAAAAAGCATAAAAGCTTAATATTTTTGAGGTAGCTTTTTCAATTTTCCAAGACCATTTCCGCATTTATCTGTGAAAGAATAAAAAAATTTTGCTCGAAGAAAAACCATGCATCTTAAACTGTTTTTATTTTTTAAGTGATTAAACAGTACAATTTGAAAATTTTCAACACAGTAGCGTTTTTTATATTTGTATATTGATAATTATTGCTAGTTATTAGTAATTTCATTAACAAATTATACAAATGTAAATGTGAACTTTAATATTCCCTAACAATAAAGGGTTTCCATACTGCAGGAGGTGTAATACTAAAATAATTATCTTAATTTTCACCGATTAGAGTTATTTGTACATAGCAGAGATAGCATCTTCACTATATCGCTATTTGTATGCCTATCACAGGCCTACCAGAAAAGCCTTTGCAGCAAATTTTTCTTCAGTCACTCATCCATGATATTGCGATACCGAAAATACGTGGATCGACATGATGGAATTTCGCTTTGGCATAGGTAGTTCAGAAGAAATCACATGGTCATCTTAGTCCTGCTTTTAGTCCGAAAAAGTAAAAGATATATCAATAAAATGTGAACTTTATACAAATTTTCTAACAATAATTGTATAATATGCTTGCATAGACATTTGGAAATTTAATATGATTTCTGAATTCCGGCTTTTCATTTATCAATAAAATGATTAGATATTAAAAATATAAATGAATTGCTTTTGCAAATGATAATGCAAATTGAAAAATAGGCTTGCTACGATTTCAATTGAAAATTGAACAATTGAATTTGAAATTTTTAATTTCCATGATTTTCGAATAATAATTTTAAAATGATTCAATTGAAATTCTTATTTTGAAAAAGCAATTTTAAAACATTAGGTTCTTCATTTCTCATTCTTTTAGTCAAAAACCTATAAATTTAAAAACGTATGATAAGAAGTATGTGTTTTAGAGTGATTCAGTGCTGTTTTTTTTCTCCCCTGTTTTTAGTGATTTTTTGGAATCATTCAATTTCCAGGCTTCCATTTTGATACTACATAAGACAGTGAAATATGATTAAGTTTTTGATATATTTATTAGTGATAAATTGCTAATTTACAGTTTTTTATTGAATATTTTTTAATTTCAAGTGCCATGGATTTAAAACTGTTCAGTGTTTCAAATTTGAAAAAGTAGAATTGAACTTTTACATTTTCAAGGTACATGTCTAATACAAATTTTGTTATTATCTGTTTTGATATCGAGAGGGTGCAATATTTGAATCTTCATTTTAGTTCTGTCAAATTTTGATTGTCTCAAATTAAAGCCAGTGCTTAAACAAATGAAACTGCTGTTGACATGACACTTCGATCAAGATTTTTTCGGTGCGGAGTTTAATAATAATAATAATAATAACAGTAGTAATACTGATTAGTAGCATAAGAAAATGCAGTACAATCGCAGAAGCTTAAAACTGAACGGACGGAAGGACAAACAGAGTGAAGCAAACGTACTTCATTGTTGCAGGACACCGTAAACTGGGGCTAGAGGCGTATATACGGGGGAAAGCGGCGCATCCTTATTTCAGTATTTAAAACGCGATATGGCTTTCTCTAGGTTTCAACATTAAAGTTTAACAATTGTTAGTTGCAAGCTTCTATAATTTTTACCTAGAAGAAGTAAATATCGCATTCAGAAATGCAGAATTAAGGATTCACCTCTTTCCCCCACATGCGCCGCTTAGCCCCAGTTTACGGTAATGAATTCTCTTTATTTATTCACGAGTTTTTGTAAATAACTTTATACATTAAAAGAATTGGGGAAAGCGTACATTGATTTTATACCCAATACGTGTTTTTGTTGCAGGCAGATCAGAACGCACAGCGTTGGATTACCAACTCGGACATCCCTACTTGCGGAACCACCACCTAACGGAAATGACGGAGCACCACCAATTCCTCGCCGGCATTCCGCTACACCCGCGGTACCAAATTTTACACAGCTAGCATACATGTCAAAATAGAACTTCATTTTCAGGAAAAAAATCATGCCACCACCAAATTTTAGATACTTCCAACAAAAAATGAAAAGAATTTAAACGTCAAAGCATTAGAAAATTTAACCAAATAGGAAATAATAAGATCATTTTTTTTCTTAACTAAAAAGACAAGTTTATAAAAAAGGAATGGCTTAGAAGATGTCAGAACGATTCATTCTGCTTGGAATCATATTAAAAAACGCCATACAATACTATGCTTGGGGAGAATTTATGATGCGTGAAATTGAAAAATGCGTGGTCAGAACTTTCGTAATACATTTGAGGCTACATAATCCTTTGACAAAACTGATCCAAGTATTTCATCTCGTATAATGATCTCCCCGACTCTACTCTCGTAAAGGCCAGATATGAGAAACTGAATGGGTTCCTCCTACTTTATTTTCAATATAAGCTGTAAGCGGCGGCTTGTATTCTAGGAAGATCAGCAATGTCAATTAATAAATTCTCGAAGGCGAAATAAAACACGAATCTTTGATATTTTATATCTCTCTAGCTTCTTTAGTTAGATCCTACGAAATTGCATTTATCTTTCACTCAATATAATGAATAGGTATTAAATTGATAATGAAAAAAATGAAGTTATCATAATACCAATAAATATTAATAAGTATAAGTGCTACATAATTTTTATCATCACCAAATCAATTAAAATAGCACGGCTTAATGTAAAATTTACGGGAAAGTCCGAATTTTGGGATCCCAAATACTTTTCATAAGGTCTTCATGCTTTATATATACATATATTTTGAGTTGTTATTCTCACCAAATTTTTTTAAAAATGTCAGATTTGATTTGAGAAATCATTTATTTTAAAATTGGTTTATTTTTTCATATTTGTCCAATAAAAATATTACTTTTTATTCAATAGTCAACTATTATTTAACATTTATTCTAACAAGAAAACAAGTTTTCCAAATTAACTGATTTTTAACAGAATTATGAAACAAAATGTACTGATGATTGTTTTTCGTCCTACAGCGAATCCTATAGTTTTCTACTTAGACAAGATGAGTTTTCCCGCTTGATTTTTATCTGCTGAATCCAAATTTGACCGTTAAATTGCTTTATCGTATCAGGTTTCTGATAACATTCAGAACAATTATTCCAAATTTCTTTGTAATTTTTAGAAAATTATAGCTTATGAACCAGGTGTACACAAAAGATTTGAATCTGTAATTTACGTTATGAATTATGAACGTAGTTGATTTCAATTAATTAGTTAATTAAGTTACATGAAATATATATAATATATAACATAACAATATAATAATATATATAGTAAATATACTTGTCTTGAATTAAAAAATCCGTTTCTTAAACATAATTTTTTTCATTCAACCAGAAATTACTTTAAAATAGAGAAATTTTAAATCAAAGAAGAATTTTCATTGTAACTAAAAACAATTTCTTTAACTGAGAGCCAATGAATATTTTTCTGTGATTCGAAGAAATTTTCATGGGACCAAACATAATTAAAGAAAAATACTCGTATGAACCGCACTTTATATGAAAAACATCTATCACCTCCATCGTAAATGGCAAAGCTTATATCCATTAATTTTTGGCCGAGTATTGCCTTCCAGCAAAATATGCCGGATTTTAATTTTCTCTTCCAAAATTTTTTATCGTCAACGTAATTTCTTTGTCGACAGGATTCTAACAAATTTCAAAAAGTTTTTAGTTTCTTCCAGAAAGTTAGAAAATTGATCTCCTGAAATGAAAGGGTGATATTTTTGACAGATGAACGTTATACTTCATCTCTATATCTGTATCCCCCCTCCCTTTCTCCACGAAAACTTGGAAAGGACGACGAGTGTGATCAAACTCGCAATTTTATTCTTCAGAATTTCAAAGAATTTATTATAAATTTCAAAAAATACACTATAATTTTCAAAAAATGTTTGAAAAATCATTTTTTGGAATATTTAAACCGAATTGGTTGTAAAGGTTGCGCGATAAAGCATAGTTTCTAAAAAGAATATTGACCAGCGCGAATTGATCAACTTTTAACTAGTTTCCATGCTTGAGGTTGGTTTTTTAGCTTGAAAAATTAATCAACTTCTTTCATTTTTTTAAAACACTCATTTATTTTGTTAAAAGCCCATTAGGCTTCACATTTTTATGTCAAAAATGATTCTTGCAATAAAAAAGATGTGAAAAAGTCGAATTCAACCATTTCGAGAAATTGAACTTTGAATAATTTTGTGAAGATAATTCGAATGCATAAAACCACTTAAAATATATTTTTTAATTAAGGGTAACCTAATAGAGTTTGAAAATATAAAGCTAAGAAATCAATTATTGTATTTGTGATGCATATGAATATCCAAGTTGCTATAGGTCACGTGACAGGACATGCGACTATGAAAAAATAAAAAAATTTCAAAAATCTTCGTAAAATATATGCAGAACGGATAGAAATATTCGATAATATGGGAAGAAGGACTATTTTCATGATTCATTTGATTCTCACTTCAGCGTTTAAAAACATCCTCTCATTTTATAGTATGATAAATTAATGAGGAGCATCGCCGGAGATTTTATAAAAAATATTACGCAAACACAGTAATAATTATTATTAACTGTTATTTGAGAATCGATGATAAAATATGATAAAATCATCATGAGTATAAAATTAACGATTTCAGCCTGCATTATGAATAGTTTTGAAAAATTAGTTTCGAGTTTTATGCTGAAATAGCAAAACAGAGTGATCAGACAAAAAACTTGTGAGAAAGACTTTGAAATGGTTTTTAAGATCGTTAACTCTGAAATATTCTAACTAGTAAGTCAAATGGTACAAATTATAATCAGAGCTTTTCACTTTTTTTTTCATAACAAAGTTTTGCGAAAAAAATGTCAAACGCGATGACTTTTTTTTTTTAAATTCGGGCGAACTATCTGAGACTTTTTTTCTTTTTGTATGTACAATAAGTTGTCTAAATGTAAACACTGTCGGTGAGATGAATGTTGGTATTTTGCAAATTCAGCATGAAGTACCCCAATTCACAGTTAAAGCGATAGGATAAGAAGAATATTTTATTTCAGATTATTTGCGTATTCAGATTTATCATGACAAATCTGGGAGCTTTCGGAACATCACACTATATCCACATGCTACCACATGGGGATTCTCACACACACATACACAAACGTTTACGTGCCAGGAATTCGTAGCTTAACGAAAACGTACTTACCAAGTGGTTTTCATTGATTGAGCTCACACACTCCTTTAAAATATTACCACAAACTCGTTGTAAGTACTACATGCTCTGCTGCTTTTGCTTTTCATTCTTTACCAGCTTATGCGAATCTCTCTTCAAGTCTTTATGGAATGGATATCAATAAAATTTCACAAGTTCCCAACTTAAAAAATAATCTTAAATTTAAACGTAACTTTCAAATCTTATTTTCTAGAGTATTAATTCTATTTTATACTCAATTTATTCATGAATTTATTAAATTTCATGGATATGAATAGATGGCCTCCATTAAGCTAACTCACCATCAGAAAGGCATACAAAATTTAATAAAACCCGAAAGCAAGAAGACAAAGGGTAGCGAAATTCAATATTTTTGAAATTTAGACATTCTAGTGCCTAATAAGGGTAGAATACATAGTGACTAATATTTCTAAGCTGTATGCCGATTTGTTTTTACGCTTGCAATGCTTTTATATTACTATGAAGCTCAAAATTTGGTAAAAGAGAATTCCGGAAGGAATTTGTTGATTAGCTCGAAGTGTTGATCTGTGAAAGCTTTAATGCAAATAAATCCTCAGGGGTTTGAGGAAGCTAGCTTAAAATAGTATATTTCGATACGAGAGGCCAAATAGGCGGTTTGCTCAATGCGAGTGTGAAGCCCAGCACGAACTCGAAGGTGAGGCGAAACCAAGCCGAAGGGTGAGTGCTGTGCCCCGTTCATCGAATAATATTTTTCTTCATGAATTGAAATGCAAAACCTGAGATTGCCTACTGTTTACCAACATCGAATATAACCTCACAGACCCAATACCTTCGTGCACGATGTGGAATCGAACATTTTCGATGCTGTAAACGTTGGCCAAACGAGGGTTTCGCATGCATGTGTAAAGGAAATTTTTTTAATTTTAATTTGTTAGGGGCTGGTATTTGGAAATTTTTGAAGCCATGGTCCAGGGGCCTTGTAAAGCCCTGAAAGAATTATGACTATAATTCCTCTATCTTGAAATTGTGCTCTTTATTAGGCATGTGGATAATGGGGTTCTGATATCATGTTTTGGGTTTCCTGTCAAACACTTACTATTTTCACGGAAATTAACCTTGATTAAACGTATTCATCGTCTTGGGGCTATTTAAGTCTCCATGCGGCCGTGTTTTAAACGTTTTTTAATGAAAGAAAATTATACAACTACTTATTCACGAAATCAAAAAAGGGAAGGGAACGAGTGATGAAAAAAATTGGTTTTAGCTGGGTTACCCTATTTTATATTTCTCAGATGTGGGAAGTTTGGTTATTACAAATTGAAAGCTGTACCTTATTATTTAATATTTCTCAAACAAATCATAACAGTAGAATGTCACCTCTCGAATTCAACTAATCTTTTCAAGCTAAATATTTACACAAAGCTGAGACGTAGAAATTTTCACCTTAATATGAGAATTCCGTAGATTAACGAGATGTACGGAAATCTTTCACTTAGGTAGCGCCTCCACCGATACCCCTGAGGCCCCCAGCGATTCCAAAGAGGAGAAAAAATGAGCGACCTCTTCTCCCTGCACAAAAAACCATCGGTCGACAAGACGACAATAAAAACTCGGGTCAAGGCAACGAATCGACGTCTGCAACACTATTAGAGCCACTGATGATGCAGCCCTGGCAAAATCTTGGGACGGAAAGTGGAAAGCTGATCAACATCGAGACGCCAAAGAGCGATCGTACCCGCTCGAGGAATTCTTCGAGATTGGAGCAGAGGAACTTCGTTGTGGATTTCGATAAGGTCGATTTCAGCAAGGCCCTTAAAGACCGTTCGAGCTTCGAGGAACTTCAGCAGGCTTCGAGGGATCTTGAGAAGATCATGAAGAACACAGAGTCGAACATCGGGGAACTTCGAGGAGCTTCCGGGGAGAAACGTCAGCAACAAATTTCGACGATGCAAAAAGTCAGGTGAGATTGAAATTTAATCTTCAGTTGGGCTTGGTACTCATTCGTCTCGAAAAACGGAGTGAAGACATATTTATGTCTCAAAGTTTGCTAACATAATTTAGAGATTCCTAGTCAAGAGGAAATGCTATTCGCTCTTGAAAGAGACCATTGGTGTCAAGAAAATGCCTGTAAAAGCAGAAAGTTCTATTCCTAAGGGGTCGTTCAAGTATTACGTAAGCATTTTTCACATCATTTTTAACCAGCCCTGCTCCCATGTAAATATCCGTAAGAATTTTTTTGATTTCCTCACACTAATACTACGTAAAACTGTTCTCAACCCCTCTTCTTTTGCTGTGGTTAGGTTTTTAACGAAAGAGACAAAAACAAGCCTCAATCTATTGAAAATGTATTGTTGTATGAGTTATATGAGGTTGTATGAGTGTGATACGTGCAGTGTTAACCATCCCTCTCCAAAAAAAATCTCACGTAATAGTTGAATAACCCATAAGGATCTAAAATTTGAAAAATTTTAGATATTGCAGGAAATCAATTCAATTTCTATAAATTGATTCAAAAACAGATCAAACATATGTACTATAGAATTCATAGCGTCATTATTGAACCAAAATCAAATATTTTTATTTAACTAAATATGTATTTAATTGAATCAATGCAAATTTTTCTTTTGAAGAAAGACTGTTGAGTCAACAGCATTTTTTAGTGTGGTGGAAATGGAAAATATACTATTTTCTTGACATCGAGGAGAATAAGACTTATCTATGTATTCTCATCTCGCAATTGTTTGAAGATTGCACCAGTCATTGCGGATTGCGGTTCTGAAACTGTGCTCTTCGCTATAATAATTAGGCCACTGATGCTCTGAAAATTGAACTGCTATAGAGTTTCCATAAAGCTTAAGCCTTTAGACCATATCACGGTGGAGTTGCCACAGTGAAGTTTTCATCTGATCGTTTCAGATTTAGTGAAATTAGAACGGGAAATAATACGTATTTGATGAACTTCTCTCGGCATAGATTCACATTAATTTATGGAGAATAGGATATATAAAACAGAATAAATATGCAGAGTACTTTTTGTCAATAATATGTTCTGTTTTTTATATCGAAAAGTGTTAGTTAAAACCAGTTAATGATATGTATTGTTTTTTAATACAAAGAAGTGTATTCGATTAAATCAATTAACGTTTTCTGAAATTTACTTGAGGAGAGAAAGAATTTTGTTTTGGGTTGATATAATGACATTTTTTCTTTTGGTATTGAAATTCTATTAACATATATATACATTCTCATTGAAGCAGGGAAGTTTTACAATCCATTTTGCTTCTTGAAAAACTTGTGTTCAAAAGGTTTTCAGTTGCGATAAATGTGGAGTATTATTCGAATCCCTTTTAAACAAACTATGGAGTTCTTTACTCCTATGATGTTACCCTATTGAGTTTGTATATAAAGCTTCACCAGTGAAACTTGTATCGATCGGTAGACAATTGACTTTAGTGGCTTTAAAAGGGTCAAAACATTGGGAAAGCCTTTCAAGTTTTCGCCTTTCTTCACTTTCCAGAGCACAGAACGAGGGGTTGAAGTTCGTCGATGGGGATGAGGCATTGAAGGAAGAAGGTTTCTCGCGAGATAAGGTCTTCCAAGATGGAGAGATAAATTTTGAGAACATTTCTTCCGTTGGCAGAAGTCGTCAAGAGATGGAGAAACATTCCAAGTTCGAGGAACTTGAAGCTGCCTCCCGAAACCTGGAAAGACACCTTCTAGAAAGATCGGACGCTTATCAAGTAGGGGACATCACAGTGGATGATTCTCAGAGGATTCGAGAAATGGAAAGACACTTTCAGGAGAAGCCGTCCAAGTTTGAGGAACTACAGAGGGCTTCTCATGAGCTAGAAAGGAGACTTCAAGAAAGGACTATCACTGCAATTGAGAAATCATGGAGGGTAAAGTACGAAGCTGAAATGGAGAAGGCTCGAAACATGTTGCAGAACAATTTGAGAAAAGAGAAGAGCACTAATGAGAGACTAGAGAAGTTACCTAAGGCTACTCAGACCAATCTACCACCACCTCTTAGTTCTATTTGTCAAAGTTCGGTTCTGAAGCCCATCAGCATCCGGCAAGATAGCAATGTATCTTCAGACAGTTTCAGTCAGACCAGCTCTCCAAGTTATACCAGCAAAACTATGGAAGCACCATTATTACCACATAAACAAACAAATGGGAAAGTTCCAGGTAGGGGAGTTGAAAATATCGTAATGATCAAGTTTGAAATTTCAGTTCACTTTAAAATAATTAACTTCACATCAAGAAATTTCTAGTTAATGTGACTCAGGATATCGACAGGATTAACGAACTTGGATAGAGAGTTGAGAATTAGAATCACGGACAAAATTTTCTCTCTTGCAAATAAGTAATAAGATGATTACACAAAAAAAGAACAAAGAATTGATTCGACACCCTGATAATGTTTCCAGAAAAACTTCTGATTTTTAAATTGTTTATCAATTATAATTAATTAGGTTTATTAAAGTTGGACTCGTGATTGAAGTAGCTCGTACTTTGGGTTACAAATTTCGAATGACAAGTGTGAAATGTATCTGATTTAGGCAGAGCATTGGCACCCGAATCAGAAAATCCTCCAGGAAGCCCAATCACGAAGTCCATGAGCACTCCAGCTAGTTTGCAAACCATCGTGAGATTTCACACCGGCAGTAATATGTCATTGCACCACAGAGTGAGTAATTCCCAATCTCCTTTGAAAGCTTATTTTATAATTGATCCTTGAAAGCCGCAATGGTTCCTGCAAATCAAGCCATACGTGGTTTAATTAGTTCGAACATTCTATATCAATCATATCCCTTTGAAGCTGTCTTTGAACTGCCAAAGAGACAGTGGTTACACTCATTACTATAATTTATAATTTTTTATAATTTGTAGCTGATACATGTTTTTGAAAAAATGCACTGTTTAAAAATACATTGATTTTCAGAAAATAAAATTTCCTTCATAATTTAAATTGAAAAAAGTCGGCGAGAGAACACTAGAATGTAATTTAATACAAAGGAAGGACTTCATAAAGACTAATAATAAAAATTCTCTTTTTGAAGCTCAAAGGTCTTGAATTTTTAATCTAAAAGTCCATTATGCATCTTTTCTGGGTAAATGCAGTAGTTGATATTCGTGCTTAATATTCAGCGCTTCATAGAATGAAACTACTTATTCATAACCTCGTAATATGAAAAAAAAAAAAAAAAAAAAAAAAAAAAGGAGTGTTATTAAATGACGATCCACGTTTTGGCCAGAATTGCAAGATTAAACATTAAAATAATCACCATATATAACCATTATTCATTTATTTTTTAACAATAGATGCTTATGGTTAATTTGAGTATAGATGGAATATAAAATGGCTGGTTGAAATTCTCGAGGAAACGTTTTTAAAATGTTTTTTGTGCAGATAATTAGAGATATAAGAAGACCCAGTAGCCACTACGTAACTTCGGGAAGACTTCGCTTCAGGTTTGCTCAAGTTCTTGCTAACGCCCTAGCACTACTGATCATTGCCGGAGGCTTGGCGGCTTATTTCAAAAGTAAGTGTTACTTTCTTTCTAAGCTAAAAACCGTTAAGAATCACTGGTCAAAATTAATGTAAACAAGAATTAGACATAAATGAAGAGCTGATTAATAAAATTTGAAAAACAATATGAGGAAAAGGAAGGAAACCGTGTTGGGGTTTTACTTTTCATAATGTAATAAGATTGCTGAAAGTTATTTGGACATTTTTCTGTCTGTTGTCCACATGTAGCATAGTTTTCATGTGTCTTGAAGAATGTATTTGGATTTTCGACGTGTTCGGTTTACCCTGAGATTTGTTGTTGTCAGAGATGCACGTAATTTCAAGATTATAGCCATTTCATATTGCACTGGAAGTTATTGTTCGCATCTCGAATGCAGAAATACATATTCAAGAGGAAGCAAGACAAACAGATGCACTGTCGCACAACGGCTTTGTAGCCAGAGAGGATCAATAGTCTTCTCGGTCTCATAGTTCCAATATACCAACTTCTGTCAACAAGTTATTCACATCTACTAAAATCTGCGGTCGTAACTTCCCACAAACTTTCTGCACTCCTTTTACTGCCTGAATCTGGATCTAAGACAAATAAATAAATTCCTTTGAACAATTTCCTCTGACACTCAGTGAAAAGTTGTCTCGAAAATAAGCAGCGTTCTCTTGTCTATTTTCTTTTGAACCCCGTGAATATTTTTCTGACTTATACAGAATTGGTTGGCTGCAAGATTTGACGTAAAGGATCATTTTCTTTGCGAAGGGATTCCTTTTTATACCAAAGAAAATTCTCTTAAGTTAAAGAGAAAATTCCATTTGTGCCAAGGAACTTCCTTGCGACATAAGAAGACATTTCTCTGACTGAATGCCAATTAATTAGTTTCATTTGGAAAAAGAAATATTTCACAAAATAATTAAATTTTTCGATTATGTAAAACGGAGACACACATTGAAAAACAAATCGAAAAATCCCCAAATAGTGCATCTGTCTATGAAATTGCTTTTAAAAAAATCATCGAATAGCGTCGAAAAATTTCCAAAGAATGCATTTGTTCATTAAATTTGTTTTCAAAGTCATACAATTTATCAACTAAGTATAAATCTTGATGAAATTACCATGGATTTTCCAAATGAAAAGACTGACATTGAAAAAAAACTATTTTTTCCGTCGACGAATCCCCAAATGACGCATTTTTAAATTGAATTTGTTTGGAAAAAAATGAAATTCTTAATTCAATTATCAAATGTCTTGAAATAATTGTGAAGATCCCAATTAAAAGGACTGAAATAAAAAAAAAAGTGCTTCCCCATCGAAAAATGCCCGAATAATTTATTTGTTCATTAATTTTGTTCGAAAAAATCATTACATTTATCAAATAATTATGAATATCGCTGAGATTATCATAAAGTTTCCAATTAAAAGGTCAGACATAAGAAAGCGAATGTTTCCATCGACAGACGCCCAAATAATGCACATGTTTCTTAAATTTGTTTTAAAAAAAAATTTAATTTGCCAAGTAATATATGAATATGTTGCTTATATTATCATGAAGTTCCCAATTAAAAGGACTGGCACAACGAGTTTTTTGTCCACGAATGCTGAAATAATACATTTGTTGATAGACTTAACAAGAATAATCGTAAGGAAGTTTTCTCGATTATAGTATTTTTTTCATCCAAATTTCTGAAAATATAATTTAAAATTACATACAATTATGGGAAGTTATAGAAAACAAATTTAAAAAAATAGAATTTGTTCATCAAAATGTTGCTAATTATATCATGATGGAACTTCTTTTAGTAATATTATTCCTTATAAATTTAGGTAAGAGAACCTAATCAATAAGGCATCTTCCAGGCTAACAGTTGAGTTCTATTTGAAAAGCATAATCGAATCAAATACGCTTCAGAAACTCAGCTAGTTTCCCTCATCATTTTTTAAAACAGTTTAAAAAGATTCCGTGCAATTTTCTTTATGTGTGAGTTCCATGTCTTCACAAAAGAAATGTTATTCCCTTTACCACAATTTAAACAATAGCTTCACTACATAAATACAAAATACAAATCTTCCTACAGCGGTACCTAAAAAGTTTTTTTCTATTTTTCTATGGTCTATGGAACTCACACATAAAGAAAATTGCAGAGAATCTTTTTAAACTGTTCGAAGATCTGATGAGGGAAACCAGCTGAGTTTCCGAAACGTAATCAATACGATTTAAATTTTCAAATAAATTTCAACTATTAGTTTGGAGGGTGTCGTATTTATTAAGTTCTCTTATCAAAATTTATTAATTATAAACTTTCCCAGAAGTGAAAAAAGAAAATTTCATTCTTCTTATAAATTAATTTTATTCTATGTTAGGTAATTGCAACGATTTTCCTATCAAAACCTCTCTAGAGAATTTTGTCAGTTTTTTTCTTTAAATTTTTACATCCAAAACGGTCAATATGTGTGGGCTGTACGATATTTTGTACCAAAAAAGTAATTTTTTCCCCACTTTGCGACATAAGGAGTGGATAGGGAACATATGAGGCATCGAGAGCAAAAGGAAAGTAAATATTGTTGCATAGGTAGAGTGTGACATAAAAATCAGAGAAGCAAAAGAAATACACGTTTAATTTTAGTGGTAAAGCAGTACAAAACTGAGTTAGAGGAAAAGGCGGACAGAGTAAAGTTGGTGGAAAAGAGGGACATATTTCGTTCAGTGGTAAAGCGGTACAAAACTGAGTTGGAGGAAAAGAGGGACATATCTCGTTCAGTGGTAAAGCAGTACTTATATTTTTAATTGTTCAAATCAATTATTTATGATACAATTGAGTCGAAAATTGATTGTTTGATATTTTTTGCATTTTAATATTTCTTTTTCATTTTTGGAGGAAAAGGAAGAATAAAGTTGGAGAAAGAGGGACATATCTCGTTCAGTGGTAAAGCAGTATACAATTATAGTTTTGGTCATCGATGCCTTTACTTTCAGAAATTCCAAGAATTTTTTTCGCGACTTCGGGTCAGTAAAAATTTCTGGAATTTTTATACATACAGAATCTTAAACAATTTCAAAAACAATAATTATCTTAAACAATCAAAAATGTCGCCCAAAGTGTAACTGCATCTGAATATTGATACAGAAAATAAATTAATTTTCCGGAAATAATGGAATCCGTTTCAAAATTATAATTTATTTTTTTCCGCTTTGCAGACATTCTATTTCAAATAATAAATGAATGGCAATTTATGATATTTAAACTCGGTCAAATGTAGGTAAAAATTTGACAAATTCTTTGCCCAAACTGATTTGTTGCCTTTCGATGTCGCCTATACTGATGAAAAATGGGACATTAAAAGCGAACATTGAACAAAATTTTCGCTGGTAAGAAATTTAAGAAATGGGAAACAACAAAAGATTTTTCATTCTATACATAATAATATTATGTATGGAATGAAATATTCCATTCTCCTTCAAAATCCACATGAAAACCTAATATTTTCATTTACTTCGACTGGTGAGAAGGGCGCGGCGGTTGTTGCGCCTTATCCCAATGCATGACGTCGCCCCTCCTCTTCATGCAGCGGTTGTGTTTCTCCGTTTCCGATCTGAGCACACTGCTTTGTTTGTCAACTTTTCTTCATTTTCTTCGGAATTTCGAACGAAGAACTTGTTCTTTTTCATTTTCCTCTTATTTCTGGTTTATTCTTTCACTGTCAATTTAATTGAAGGCCAGGATGCAAGAACCGGGCGAGCGCTCGAAAACGTGAAAAAGTATTGTCCAAGTGCCTTGTGATATCCAAATTTTAGAGTTCGAAGAATTAAATTAAGAAAAATATAGACTTGTAGAGAATATTGAAATGGAACTTTTTTCTATGTAAAGTTTTTCTTCTCGATGTATATTTTTAATAATTAAATTGAAAAAGTGGGAAAATTTTTTTCCCAAATTCAATTATTTTTTAAAACATAAATCGTATTTACTCAGACAAATATGATTGAAACTGTTTGAAATTTGGTACACACATGAAGGTGCCGATCGCTCTCTGATTTTTTTACATAAAATTGAATGAATATTTTTTGTTCTGTTATTGTAAAACAATATAATTAGACATTTATAGTTATTTTTGAGTCTGTGAATTTCTAATACGAAAAATATTAATTTGAACTGATAATTAGATGCTTGAATAAATTGTTTAAAGAATGTATTATTGTTTATAGCCATTTTCTCTTAAAATAGATTTAGACAGTCGCGGTTTTTTCTTAATTTTTCCGTTTTTTCACACGACATTCGAATATAAACGAAGAAACAAAAGTTTTTGGTAAAAAATCGAAATTTCATAGCACAATTTGAAATAACGTGATTGAGACTAATTATCAGTGTAAATTAATATTTTCTGTATTAGAAATTCACAGACTGAAAAATAACTAGAAATGTCAAATTATATTGTTTTACAGTAACAGAACAAAAAATATACATTCAATTTTATGTGAAAAATCAGAGAGCGAACGGCACCTTCCGAAACCGTTTGAGACACTGAGTCCTTTTCATACTAAAAATTTCAAAACAGAGACACTAGACGGTTTGTTTACATTCCTTAATACCAAAAATAATAAAACAAAGCAAAGGGTGGAGCAACTTGCGAAGCACAAATTTTTATATTTTTAGTTATTTTCTAATTCATTGAAAACAATGGAATGTCCAAAAATATAAAGCAGTGGATTTTCTATTAATTATTGGGGAAAGGCAGGTTTTTTAATGTTTAATTATTGAAAAGACGAGTCCTTTATGTTTATAGGAGAGTACAGACGAGACTACTAACGTTGAAAAGCGTTTGAATCTGCTAACGAGAGTCGTAGACGGCGTCGCGTACTTTCTCACAAAATGGATATTTCCGCCAATTTTTTATGAATTGTTCTAAAAATTTTCAGAAATCTTCCTTAAATAATGAGGAAAAAATATCTCACTGGAAGTTTTTTCAACTTTGAAGTTCACTCGATACTTTTCTTCGCCGAAGCTAAAAAAACGTGCTTACCGTCAGGACTCCATTTGCAATTAATTATTATGAAACAAGTTGTAGTTTTGACTTTTTTCTTCATCTAGTAGGCGTCGCTAGGGTATATTGCATGTGTATACCAAATTCCAAACTCTCGATCAGTCTGAGCTAATTTTTTCAATAACAAGTCGATTTCTTCTTTTCTTCTTGTTTATTCTTTCAAGCTTTCGACTTATAATCCAGATGTAAATATCAGAAATTTTCTGAAGAAGGCTTGATATAAGCCGAAAGCTTGAAAGAATAAACAAGAAGCAAAGAAGAAATCGACTTGTTATTGAAAAAATTGGCTCAGACTGATCGAGAGTTTCCACAATCAAAAACTAATCAACCAGGAGTGTGTACCCTGGTAGACATGGCTTACAAAAAGTTTACATGCAGCTGCGTCCCTTACTTTATGTAAACTTCATGGGAGCAGTTTACATGAACAGGTGAATTTACATAAATTTTACGTAAACCATGTGTGTATAAACATTACGGGAACAGTTTACTCAAACCGTTTACATAAAGTTTGCAAGAAGTAGGGGACGCAGCTGCATGTAAACTTTATGCAAATGCTACTGTTTACATTGTGTTTGCGAGGTGTTTATGTAAATTTGTCTAACAGGGTAGAATCAACATATGAAGTTTTATCCGTTGTTAAGTAAAAATGGTTCATTTTCGTTGTGAAAAAATATGACAACATGATAATGTTCATTTTTTTGGTTTTTTGTTTACATTATTTTCAATTTAAAAAAAGTAACTTACTGTCTCCATGATTTTCGTCCATCTTGCATAAAAATGCACGCTGTTGAACACAATAATTAAATTGACAGTGAAACAATAATCCAGAAATAAGAGGAAAATGAAAAATAACACGTTCTTCGTTCGAAATTCCGAAGAAAATGAAGAAAAGTTGAAAAACAAAGCAGTGTGCTCAGATCGGAAACGGAGAAACACAACGCGACGTCATGCGTTGGGATAAGGCGCAACAACCGCCGCACCCTTCTCACCAGTCGAAGTAAATGAAAATATTAGGTTTTCATGTGGATTTTGAAGGAGAATGGAATATTTCATTCTATACATAATATTATTATGTATAGAATGAAAAATCTTTTGTTGTTTCCCATTTCTTAAATTTCTTGTCAGCGAAAATTTTGTTCAATGTTCCCTTATAATGTTCCGTTTTTCATCAGTATAGGCGACATCGAAAGGCAACAAATCTATAATTGTATACTGCTTTACCACTGAACGAGATATGTCCCTCTTTCTCCAACTTTATTCTGCCTTTTCCTCAAAAAATGAAAAAGAAATATTAAAATGCAAAAAATATCATACAATCAATTTTCGACTCAATTGTATCATAAATAATTGATTTGAACAATTAAAAATATAAGTACTGCTTTACCACTGAACGAGGTAAGTCCCTCTTTCCCTCCAACTTTACTCTGTCCGTCTTTTCCTCCAACTCAGTTTTGTACCGCTGTACCTCTGAACGAAATATGTCCCTCTTTTCCACCAACTTTACTCTGTCCGCCTTTTCCTCTAACTGAGTTTTGTACCGTTTTACCACTAAAATTAAACGTGTATTTCTTTTGCTTCTCTGATTTTTATGTCACACTCTACCTATGCAACAATAATTACTTTCCTTTTGCTCTCGATGCCTCATATGTCAGGCTAGAGGTTGGGGAACTCTCAGTGGCATAGTTCAACTTGCAGTCAAACAATGGGGTAAAGAGGTATTTGAAGAAGCAGTAGTGCAGGTCAAGGTATAATTTGCCTTCGATGGATCAGTAGTACAGGATCGAATGTAATCAGCCACACAGGTTATGGCACAGTTATTTAGTGGAAGGGGGGCAGCAATGAGGGTCAATTTTTAGTCAGACAAAACTCTTGACACAGGGGCGGCGGTGAAATCTTTATATAATATACTGATTAACTAACTCTGCCGTGATTTAGAAAAACATCGTTAACAGCAAAAAATCGTAAATGAGATTTTTATATCGTTGCAATTGTAAAAAAAAAGGTACGCCTGATTACTCAAATAATATCTTTAAATTGTTAATAACTTTGAAGGTAATTAATGCAAATTTTTGGGAAACACCGTTAACTGCAAAGATTGGCAAGTTGTGATTTGAGAGAGCCGCCGGAATTATCCAGCCCCCGAGAAAAAAGGTTTGAATTTCGAGAAACGCCGTAACTGCATTTCTTATAAGTTGCAAAATACAAAATTATTATTTGAATCCGGTATTTTTTATAAATTAATAACGATATTAAGGAAACAAAAGTTAAATTGTTAAAAAATATAACAGGTGAAAAATAATGTTTTTAAAACATTTCAGTTGTTTAAAATTAATACCAGGAATGGTGTTTCTGATCTGGTTACTTCTGTCAAGAGGACCTCGTCATAATTTATTTGAGTATAAACATTTGTTGAGTTTATTATTTATTATTGAAATTGATTTCAAACTTAGGAATTTATTCCAGACTCATAATTTGAAAAATATATTTTGTAATATTTTATTCGTTTGTTAAAATTTCTTTGATTATAATCTAAGTATGTTTAAAATGTTTTAATTTTTTATCAGTAATTCCGAGTCTTCCTGATACTTAATACATTCGGAATTTATGAACATTTAATAAATAAACATGAATTAATTCCGCGAGATTTTCGTATTAATTATTATTCATTAAATTTAATAACAGTTATAACATTCTTATCTATATTTTTGGTTTACAAAAAAAGTGCGACTATCAATGTAATGAAATTTATAACATTAATATCTACTTGGCCGATTTGAATATCAGTTCAAAAAGCACGAAAGAATTATTTATATCAATAATAAAATTAATAATAATAATAATATTAATGATTGCAAATAATCAAAATTTTCGAATTTCATATTGAAAGTCGTTAACATTGAAGCATTTTCAATTGTAAATCTTCCGAATTGAACTTTAAAAAAACATTTAAATTACATTTCTTTGAGATACAAGTCTTCTTAATGGCATGATTTGTGGATATATATTTTTTAAATTCAAGAATTTTTAATTGTAACTCTTCAAAATGGTAAAAATTTGAATTATTGATCATTGATTTGGAAGATTTAGAATTGAAAACTCTTTAATTTTGATCTTCAAAATCATCACAATTCAAGAATTTGTTATTCATACATTTATCAAAATTAAAGAGTTTTCAATTGTCAATCTTCAAAAGTCTTCAAACTTGAATCATTAAAAAAAAATTCAAAATTACATACCTCAAAATATAATTCTGGAAAATTAAATAATTTGTATTTAAAAATTTTCAAAATTCAAGAATAATTGTCAATTTTAACTCTTTAAAATTGTAGAACGTTGAATTGCGGATCTTTTGAAATTAAAGAGTATTTGAACTGGGAGAATCCGCAATATAAAATTTCGAAATTATTAACAATAATATTAATAGGCTGTGTCTAGTCGTCCCGAAAGAATAGGAGAGTTTGACGACTTTCCAAGTTTATGGAAAATATTTGATAAGTCATCCCGAATCTCGAGACTAGAAGACACTTCCATATTAATAATATATAGTGTTTCATAATAATTATAATTTTATAATTTAATAATAATATATTGGAATTCCATCATTTCAAATTCTTTTGTCATGAACGGCGTTCTCTCAAATTACGACAGGCCTGTTTCTGAGGTCCGTAATTTGGAGAGTCGTAACAGCCGGTTATGGCGTTTCCCTGAATTTTAGCATTCCAATCACTACCGTTAACTCAATTTTCAACAATCAATTAACATTTTCAAACAATTTGTTTACAGAAATGAAAAGATCATGTGCAAATTAGTCACGTCACTTGCATAGTTGTTATGCGTTTCTGTTTTGTTTTGGAAATTTCAATTTTTTTGTCTACCATAACGGTGGAGTGATTTTAATAATATTTTATCCTTTATCTATACCGTTTTCTTCTCACCACTTTTTCCTGTATTTGACTTTGAATTTATAGTTGAGGTTAAATTTTTGCAAGTTGGCCACTAAACATCTCCTCTCTCCTGCCCTCTCCTAAAACCTAAAAACTATTTCAGATGTTTAGCAGTCAAGTTGCGAAAATTTAACCTAAACCAAAAATTCAAAGTAAACAAAAAAAAATGGTGAGCAGAAAATTTAAAAAATTTGGATTTCGACTATGCTGGACCAATATTACTACAATGTTATATAGATCGTTTTTTTGACTCCGTATATTTTTTTTTGTGTGGCTGTGCAATCATGCAAATTTGCGCAGCAGGAGTGCGTGTTCCATGACAGATTTCATATGAAATCAGTCAAAATATGTTTCTGTTCGATAGATTAATAAAAAAATGTTCATACAATTGACCCAAATACAATACTTATTTATTTAAAAAAAGGTATTGATTTCAATTCACAGTTGCGCCTTAAAAGTGATATCATTCTATTCCTTTCTATTCTTTCTTTGACATTTCTTCACTTTCTAATTCCTTGCAATACGCTTCCATTAAATTTTTCTGAGTGGATTGAAAAGACTAGCTTTTGCGTCTTCGAAGTGACATTATTCTCTTTCTTTCTATTATTTCTTTTGCATTCCTCCATTTTTTAATTCCTTCCCATACACTTCCATTAAATTTTTCCAAATCGATTGAAAGGAATAGGGGTTTTTTTCTACTCGTTGGTGGAACTTTCGATAAAAGAAAATTCACGTATTGATGGGAATTCAGATTCTGAATTTTTTGAATTCTTCTCTTCTTACCGGGAATGTTACCGTCGAATATTGACGGAATATTAACAAAATATTTTCAAAAATTTTTGTCAAACGTTGATGGAATACTCTTTTGAAATTCAAACTTGAAATATGCATAGTGAAATTGATTTGTTACGTTGATTTTTCAATTGAATACATGTGACATAAATTGCAGGAAGACATGATTGCGCAAAAAATTAAAACATGTCATGTATACCCAATTTAATATTTATAATTTTCAGTATTAACGAAGAGTGAAACATTATTTTCCCACAATCTTGATAATTACTGCTACAATAGTCTTCAATATTCTTCAATATTTTCAAATGAAAAATTTTTAACCTGCAAAATTGAAGCATGAAAAAAAATGCAGCCACATTTAAACAATTCGGGGGAAAAATATGAAAAATCATACACTTACATTTGAATCATTTTATATTGAACGATTAAAAATTAAGAGACGTGAAGACTAGCATTTTCAATTTGAAGTCTTGAAGTCTCACTAATGCAAATTATGATGACTTCTGCATTTTATCGTGGATCCTAGTTTCGGACAAAATCATTTGCTTGTGTTATTTACCTAGAGAGGAATGTGATTTACGGAGAAGATTGAAAGTAGGAAGTATGGGCTGTGTAGATAATCTGTGGACCATTTCAAGAGCATCGGTTGATACATATATATGTGTGTGTGTGTCGTGGTTTGTGCACAATGCCCTAGAAGGTTAAATTACGATCCTGGAAAGAGAATAGTAGTTTCGAAAGGGATGGTGCTGGTGCGAGTATTTGCTTTTGGGATCCTCTTTTTCGACGATTTCACCGACCAGCTAAACTCCCTCTGTGTATTTAGCGACATTTTTCATTCCCTCTTTGCCTCTTGGGGGACAACTATCTACTTGTTTCCCATAAATTGATCAAGTTTCCCGTTTTTACCCTTGCCGATAAATGTATACCTTGACTCCCGAAGCTTCAGTTGATTAAAGTTTGGTTCTATTGCGTTTTAAAAAGTACATCGTTAACTAAAGTGTTTTGCTTTTTTTAGCTTTTAATCAAATTAAAAATTTTTCGGAAATGCTTACAGGTTATCCTGGAAATAGAACAAGTAACATATATACCAAGACCGGAAATGTAATGGTACCTGAGTCAATTAAACCTACCATAGAAGAAAAGAATCCATCTCCTGGTGTGTGCCTGCCAGTTATCGTGAACTTTTGCCAATATCACAAGGTAAAAAATTAATTTCGAGTATTCTGTAAAATCTTCTTTTGTTCTTAAATGGAAAGAGAATTCAGTATACACTTCATAAATTTGAATTACTCGAGAATGAAGCATGGAAATCTGGTCAAAATCTTTAGCTTATAGATCATTTATACATTCTTTTTTACTGTGATTGGATAGAAAGTAAAATTATTTCAAAAACGCATAATAATATTATAACATACAAAAAAATAGCTTTTTCTGAACTCGAGTTGATTTTTCTATTGAAATATCCCTTCGTTTCAAAGTTCGATTAACTTCAGCTAATATCGCAGAAAATGTCATTTTGCAACTCACTACTATATTGATCCACAGTTCCGAGTTGAATGTCGTCCTAAAATCCGTAAAATGAGGTCATTATGAGAAGAGAATTTCGTTTGGGGGAAAAATTCTTGAGATGACATCGGAGTTATTTTGATATGAAATTAAATTCCTCTAGTTATTAGATTCAAATTAGCTTGATCAATTTCAAGTTCTTCACAATATTAACTTTTGTTTCAAGCCGATATACTATTAGAATATTTGAATATGTGATTCAATAAACGTTTTATTTTTAAAATGAACAGACAAGTCAATTGTATTTTAAAGATTATCATATTGAAGTTAAAAAGTACGTCTGGTAGGTTAGGATGAAACACGTGGAAGTCGTATGACTTTGCTCACTTTGTATGACTCTGCCTTTCACCTTTTTCTCTATTTTACGTTTTTCTTTCTATCACGCCTTCTGGACGGGAAAAAAATTCATACGCTTTTCTACATAACCGTATTGTACTCTCTAGGCGTGGGCTTGTAGAAACATCAGTAAATCCATATGAAAGTACAAAAATTTTCTCAGTGGAGAGAAGCTTGAATACCTTATGACGGTTTTCGCAACATGTGTTTTACACACGTTTGAATCTTTTTTTTAAACTACTCATATGTGTTAAGGTTACTCGTATATTCCAGTGGAAATGGTATTTCTAAAGGACATTTTTCACTTTTTTACATTTACACTGTTTAGATTCCGTACAATTTTACCATGTTCCCAAATTTTATGGGTAACTTTGGTCAACGCGAGGCTCAACATGAATTGGAACTTTATGATGCGGTTGTCGATGTAAGGTGTTACGAGCTTGCAGCCTTGTTTCTCTGCACTGTTTTTGTGCCGAAATGTGGCCCTGGTGGCAATTTAATACGACCTTGTCGCAGTCTCTGTTTTCGTAAGTATCAATTTAAAGCAGAGAAAAGAATAGTAAAAGTAGACAGAAAATAATATTTCCAATAATTTAAATGAAATTCCAACAGAGACAAAGAGGCGCTGTGGCTTCTTTCTTGAAGTTTTTGGCCTAACTTTGCCAGATTACATGGAATGCGATTTGTTTCCGGAAAATCCTGACCCAGACGTGTGCGTGGGACATAACGAGGTGCTGGAAGCAGCAAAAAGAGCTGAGAGACCCGGTAAGTTGAAAATATCACCGATTTCTATGAATTAAATAATACAACGAGAGACTTTAACAAATAGACAGTATGACACACACATACAAAATCACAAATACATGTTCCCGCAAGAAGAAAAGAGCGAGAGTAGTGAGTCACAATTCTTATTACAGCGTTCTAAATTTTAATCTGAAATTCAAGTGTCACATTAATCTTCTCGGATAACCGCCTTTCACTGCCTTTTCCTCCCTGGAGGTCGGGCTTGAAAATTGAAAAATGTTGAAAGCAATCTCTGTACTACTTATGTCTGGCTGCCGTCTCTGTATGCCCGACATTTCTTCTTTTATTATTATATTATTATAAAATTAGGCCAAGTCCCTTTCGGGGCAAGCGTCATCTCGTTCGATTCTAGCTTCGTTACACTACCGGGGATTAGGAAATTAATCTAGAAGTTGCATGATGCTTAATCAGTAGAGAGCCTCAAAGCTATCGTACATTACGGTTAACACATAAACACACAAACTGAAAATAAACCCATCGGAAGATCCATACTCTTCACCCCAACCCACACACAGAAAAACGTAGGGTAAATAGTGTTGCAGGTAACTTCGTATTTTTACCTGTTTGTATTGGTAAAACACAAATATTACCCTCGATGGGCAGAAACTGTCTTTTGTTCTCGTAAAAGTTGTCACCACCGTCTTGAAAATTGGAAGCCACAAGCTTTGATTGCTGAAGTGAAGTTAGCTGATGGTTGGTGTAACAGGCAAATCAAATAAGTGCGGCTTCATAAAAGCTGACTTGCCGAATCGTTAGAGCTGTCAAAAGTTCCTTACGAGCGTGGGTAAGAGCAGAAAAATACCGATACGTCAGGGAAAGTTTACCCGTGTGGGGTAATTTTTGTTGCAGGTGATCTTTACTCAAGAATCAGGGTAAAGATGACTCTTGGCTTTTTGTGTGCATCCACTCACGAGGGCCTATGGGCCCTCTTTTTCACAAATTTTTTATAAACAATATTTTCCTCCAGACAGCCCTATCCTGGCACTTCACCTCAATACATTTGCATCTCTTAACGTCCTCATCCATTCTCTCGACATGACTAAACGATCTCAACAAATTTCTTTCACATTTTTCAATCAATTTTTGTTCTACACCATATTCTTTAAGAATCTACTCATCACTCACGTGACTTTGACCGTTAGCGTTTTACCGCTGTTCGGCTGCTTTTTACTGTCATCTGAAATAGTAGAGAGTTAGACTTTGTTTATTTTTCTTTTGTTAATTGATTCATTTCCGGATAAGGGGCTGCACCTGAAAATAAACGGTAAGCTCTGCGCGTAGCTCGAAGGTCAGCGCCTAGCAGGTAGAATGGAACCTTTTCGTAGGACTTAATATGCAGTTGATTAAGGAATTTGTTTTTGACTTATATAATTATCATTTTCTTAAGGGTTCACTCAGTTCAAATTAAGTCTTCGTGTTGAGTGGTTCCATTTTGTACGTGTGTGTGAGCGCGTCTCGTTTTGAATATATCAGTTTTCATATTGTGTGTTGGATATCAGTTTTGCCATTTTTGTGATGGATATGTGTTTTTGCCATTGTCTTTTGGATTACATCTGCTCGCCGTTGTATGGATTGAGTTGTGGCGGACTGGTTGCCATTCCAATAATATAAGTCTCAATCTTAAGGTCTGTAATTCCTGTTCTATTTATTGTGATTGCTATTTGATTCTCGGCTTTTTCCTCCACTCTTCAAGTGGAGGTTTTTTATGCCATAAAATAAACTCTTTCCTTTGCAAGTAAAATTCGGCTGTGGTTATTTGAACCCCAATACACTCCACTAGAAATTAAGTGACTGATAAATGCTCAAACAACCGCATATACTTCTTTCTTGACTCTGACACCTCGGTAATTTTCTGCTTTTACCCAGAGTTTCTGACACCTTGGCTGTTTCACTAAGCGTCAGTCAACTTCACTTCAGCGATTAAATTCAGTGGCTTCCAGTTTTTACCCTTCTTCATACGTCTGGATATGCCATCATTTAATTTTCTCTTCTTCTAAATTTAATAATTTGTAAACAATCGTCCAAGAGATGTGAAATTATCCAGTTGTTCAATCTCTTAGGGTTTTCTTAACCCTTTTTTTGAAACAGTAATTTTTGTTTCATTTACATAGCGATAAATCCACATTGGACATCCCAGATCTTTTCTTCTGTTAATTCCACCAAAAAGTGTTTTCAGCTTAAGTTTTATTTTCACGAGCAGAAGACAATGTTAATTTTGACACGCTTCTTATCATATAATTAAATGTCACTCTATTATCTAATAATTAATCATGATATAAGATAATTTGATACGTTTAGCTGGAAACTACTAGAAATGGTATTGGTTCTCTTGAATCTCCAATTTTGACATTCAAAAAAATTTGTTTATTCTCGTTATTTTCTTTCTAATATAGCTGTTACAAATTGAAAATATGAGACCGGCAATTCTGACATTTCTTCCTGATTTATTAAATATTTGTGAAATTATTCAGAAATAAAAGTGATTAGCCTATCGGTGTCAGTGAGAACAGGAACTGAAAAAATAAGAACGGGAACTAGTAGCAGTGAACATTTTTGTATTTTCGGGTATTTGTGTAGCTTCTTTTTGTCAAGCTGATTGATGGCGTTATTTTTAGGTCCCCAAAAAACTTATAAGGCCGCTGACGTGCACCCAAACCCGATCAAATCGCATCCTCATTTACTTTAAATTAGTAGATTTTGTGAAAATGGGAGATGAAACACTCAAACCTGCGCAGGCCATGGCCAATAACATTATAGAATTGCATAGATAATAAATGCACGAGCATATGTCATAATGTGTGTTTTGAGATCGCTTTTCTAGTGTTTTTTAAGATATTTATTAAACGGGTTTGATTTAGCCTACAACCCACGGATATTGGACTTGAAATCTTTATTTTCAAAATTATTGCTTCCATTTTGATCTTGTTGATGCTTTTGTCTCACGTTTTTCATGAGTCAAATCAAAATCAACTAGTGTAATTTTATTTACTTAGTGATTTCTTCACACTGAGCGTTATATAACCACTCGAACTCCAAAATTTCAGCTTGTAAATTATTTATTGTTTTCCAGCTCATGTTTCCTGTTAAATTTCTTTTTACTGAAAATGCATCAAGAATCTATTTTTTTATTTCTTCGTTGAGGCTTTACTACGTATTTTCAAGCGGAAACCCTCTATATCTTATATTTATTGGAGTGTCATTCAAATTTTACTGAAATTAGAAATAATTGATATATAATAATAAATATAATGATATAATAATAAAATAAGAAATTCATTTAAAAATCATGTCCGTTGTTCAGGTGCCAAAATTGTAACGGGAACTTAAATAAATTTCTTTATTGTCACTTTTTATTTCTTCAGAAAGTTGATTTTACTGAGCTTAGAATTTTACTGATTGATCAAACTTCGAAGAATTGGCTTTATTTAATTGAGTTGGAATGACACAATATAACGAAAAATAGAACGCATGAGTCATACGATAATAGACGTTTATTTATGGCAATCAAAGAATACGAAATAGCAGATAATAAAATCGTAACGATATCATTCAAAGAGATGATGGTAAATTTTCACTATAACGAGAAATCATACCTCATTCATTCATCCACACAAGTGTATAAAATTGGGGTGCAGTTCCGAAAAGTTCGTACATCCGATTGATTTGAAGCTAGGTATACCTATGCATTTTGACTCGCTGATTACGAAAATTTATAGTGAAAATACCCGAAAATTTTATTTCTAAGGTCAAAACACCAAAAAACAATGTTTTTTTCATTTTTTCACTATATTTCGATAAATATTGGTTTGAGAGGAACAAGTCTTGAATAACAGTTGTAGCCCTCGAAAAAATACGTTCTCTATGTTCCTAAAACTTATCGCCTAAATCTATTATTTTTCGAAAAAATAGGATAATGTTCCAACAAGTATACTTTGTCAAAACTGCAGGAGGTAAGTACGTTTCGGAATTTCATCAAAAAGTACTTACTTCCGATTGATTTGAGACTAGGTATATCCACGTTTCCTGATTTTCAGATTACGAAAATAATGGCTAAAATACCCGATAATTTGATTTTCAGAGTAAAAACACAAAAAAACGGTATTTTTTCATTGTTTAACTATATTTCGATAAATATGGGTTCGAGAGGAAGAAGTCTTGAACAAAAGTTGTAACCATCAAAAAAATACTCCTGCGACTTGTCATAGAAATAATGTAGGTCACATAACTTCCCCTTACCAACTTTTACATGGGAGGCGGGAAGGCACACTTGTGACTGGTTGTAGAATAATGTTGGTCAAAACCCTGTACCACTATCACTTTCCAAAGTATTGTGAGGCGCGAAGGCGCCCAAATTACTGGTCACAGAAATAATGTTGGTCAAATCCCTACACTTTTTCATCGTCTTAGGGAGGGTAGAAAGGCATCCCTGTTACAAGCCACATAAATAATGTAGGTCACATACCTCCCCCTTCTCAACGTCGCGTGAGAGTGGGGAGGCACCCCTGTGACTGGTCACAGAAATAATGTGGTCTCATGGGGCTGGGAAGGCACCGCCGTGACGGGTCATACAAATAATGTAGGCCATATACCTTCCCCTTTCCAACGTCTTGTGGTGGACAGGAGTGCAACAAGTCCCATTCCAAGTAATTCTACACTTTGTACCAACATCTTTTTTTCTCAAAGAATAATGGTTTTTCGAAAAACTGTGCGAAACATGAAGGGTGTATTTTTAGAATATCTACAACTTTCGTTCGATACTTTTTCGTAAATTTTCAATATTAAATTAAATAAGCGGAAAAACATAAATTTTATAGTTTTTTGGGGGTTTTGACCTTCAAAATCAAATTTGCAGGTATTGCTATTATTTTCGTAATCAGTACGTCACAATACATTGGTATGAAAGTTTCAAATAGATCGGAGCTGAGTTCTTTCGGGAACTTTATCCTAAAATTGTAATTACTAATCGTCCAGAATAAGTATCTGAACATGGTGATGAGTCGAAGAGTTCAGCGTCTCTCTTTCGAGTGATTAACGAAACACGCACAAAATAAAGCAGTCAGATATGAATTCAAGTAATCAAAGTTTTCTATAATAGAATTGAATTAGAAACCATGATAAAATAAAACAATCTTGAAAAGTTAAAAAAGTACATATGGAAAATGTTTCTTAAAACAAAAGCAGCGTTCTCTTCCTATTATGCTTTGGACTGCGTGAATATATATCTCGGAAACTAAGGCCCGTTGGATCGAAATTATTAGTTGCAACATTACGTCAAGTTTGTCGCAAACTGATAATATTTTTTGCAAAAGAATTCCATGGTGTCGAATGAAAATTCTGTTAAATTTAAATGTAAAAGAAGATTCCATTTATATCAAAGAATATTCTTTTTTACATCAGAGAAAATTTCTTTAAGTATAAACAGAAAAAAGAACCCTTTTCAAGACCGAAAAACTAATTCTCGATCTCTTTTCATTTTGCATAAATTTACTTGTAAGACTTGACAGTTCGTAAATTGCAAGTTGAATAATCGCCCAAAAAATTTTGTTCTGAAACACGCTCATGGGTGAAAAATTACTCCTTTGAAGGTTTAATTGTAGATTTTTCTATTTAAATTAATAAATTGTTTACAAAGTACGTATGGAAAGCTCTAGTAAATTATATAAGTGGTGAAACCGTTCTAAAGGAGCATAAGCCACCTCGAAACGTGAAGAATCATATTTTTTCATATATAATATACATTCAACTTATTTATCTTATTGTTTTGTTTGAAAGTGATAAACTGCCTTTACGACAAAGGTAATAAAACAAAAAGCTGTTTACAATTTGAAATAACACCTTTTGGAAATTAATGAAGCGTCCCCTTCTAAGAAGAAAAAATTAAGTATCGACTATATTTCTTGGTGTTCGATTGAGGTCTCAGTGGCATAATTAGAGAACCCGCTGGCTGACTCATGAAAACCTAGAGGCTCAGATGATTCGAAAAAGTACGATATCCTAACGTTTTGGGATGGTTTATGAATATACCACCTATGTATTGCAAGTATTATTATATATTATTTAAGAACCTATTATATGGAAACTAAATGAAATTTGTTAATTTGAGTGGGAAAGCCTATAAATAATCTTCAAAATGGATAGTTTTTTATACGTAGGGGTGTTTTAGGACAGTTAGTCTATTTCTTAATGGAAAACCATAAAATATCTGCACTAAAAACTGGAAGAAGCTCGCGAATTGATTTTTTGTTCACACGAACGAGTATTTTTTTTACATTTTTTGCGATGAGTTTTCAATTTTCTACAGTTTTTCGTTTTAGGATTACCTTTGGGACCGTACTTAAATTACGTAACAGCTCAAGTAGTTGGGATGGGTAGGGGGAGGGGGGGGTGAGACGTAATTTTTGCAAATTCGCAAAAACTTTCTCCCGAGGATTATCTTTTTAGTTATAAATTTCATTATTTGGTTGAAAATTTAACAATTTTCTTAAAAAGACTTTTTTTTTTTGTAAATTCAACTGTTTTGTTAAAAATTCGTCTCTTTGGTTAAGAATTCAACTCTTTTCGTATAATGTTAACCTTTTGTTCAAAAATTCATATTTTGTTGCTGGTAAGTCAACTGAAATCTTTTTTGGATGAGAAATATTTTTTCTCAAAATTTGTCTTTTTAATTTAAAGGTTCATATTTTTTTAGTAAAAATATTGCATCTTTCTGGGACAAAAATGAAACTACATTGTTGAAAATTCTACTATTTCCTTGAAATTTTTTTTGTTTAATTTGAATTTTTCTGTAGAAAAGTCTATTGAAATCCTTTTGGATGAAAATTCAACTTTTTTTTTGAAAATTTGTCTTTTTGATTCAAAAATTCACCTGTTTTAGTAGAATTTCCGTTCTTCTTGGTCAATTTAACTTTTTGGTTGAAAATTTAACAATCTTGTTAAAAATACATACTTTGTTTTATTAAAAATTCGATTATTTAGCAGAAAATTGACTTATAGTTCACAATTCTCATTTTGGTGTTAGAAAGCGAACTTGAATCTTCTTTGGATGAAAATTTAACTTTTTTTTTAATTCATCTGTTTTAAAAGAAATATTTTATTTTGTTTTTTGAATAAGCAACTGTTCGGTTTAAAATTCAACAGTTTTGTTGAAAAGTCATACTTTTTGCTTGAAAATTCTGCTGTTTTGTTGAAAATTTAACTATTTTGTAGAAAATTTGTTTTCTTTTTAAATTAAAATTCATCTGTTTTAAGAGAAATGTCATCTTTTTTGGATGAAAATGCAACAACTGAGTAGAGAATTGAAGAATTTTGTTGAAAAGTCATCCTTTTTGGGTAAAAATTCTTCTTTTAGATTGAAAATTCAATTTTTTTTTTTGTAGAAACATATTTCTTGGTTAAAATTCATAGTTTGATCGTGAAAAGTGAACAAAAATGTTTTTAAACAGAAAATTCTACTTTTTTTTATCTTTTTGATTTATAAATTCATCCACTTTGGTAAAAGTCTTTTTTTTTTTAAATGAAAATGCAACTTTTTGATTAAGAATTATTCTTCTTCGTTTGAGTATTCAACTATTTTATTTGAAAGATTTGGTTGAATCACTTTGTTAAGAAATAATTTTTTTAACAGTTATATTTTCAGTTGAAAATTCATCTCTTTGGTTAAAATTTCAACTATTTTGTTGAAAATTATTCTTTTTAAAATGAAAATTCAACTACTTGGGTAAAAGTTAAACTCATGTCTCTGGTTAAAAATGTAACTGTTTAGTGGAAAAGTCTCTTTTTCTTTGTTCGAAATTAATTTTTTAACTGGAAATGCAACTTTTCCATTTTTTTAAGATTGATCTTTTTTAGTTGGAAATTTTCCTTTTTTGGTAAGAAAAAATATAATTTTCTTGGTTTAAAATTTCATTTTTGTTGGGTAAAAAAGCATCAGTTTCGTAGAAAAATCATTTTTTGCTGAAGTCAAAACTTTTGTTTGTTAATCTAATTTTTGTAGAGAAAATTTCGTCTTTTGGCTTGAAGGTTCAACAATTTAGGTAAAATGTTGTTCCTTTAGTGAAAAATCTTCATTTGTTTTACGTACAGAAAGAGGGGGGGGGGGTGGAAATCTGTCCCCCCACCCCCCCCCCGGAGGGAGGGGGGTCTCAGATAGGGCCTATAATCCGTTACGTAATTTAAGTACGGCCACCTATATAAGGCAAGCTATTATTATATATTATCAGAGATAATTGAAAACTGGAAAAAGTTCAAGAATTAATTCTTTTTTTGAATGAAGAAGGGTGTTTTTCAATTTCCATGGGTGGTGTTTCAATCTTTCTACAGTTCAGAGTTCATTTTGGAGTAGTTTACTCAGAATGGAAATATATTTCGTATTACCAAGAAAATTGGAGAACAAGTGACAGCCTATTTTTGACGAAATTGAAGGGGTTTTGGGGAGTGTTCCCTCATATCAAAACATCTCCTTTTATGTGTTAGCTACCATGATAAACATCTATCTTAATATGAACCAAATTTAAAAATTGATTCTCATTTATAAAATACCCTTCAGTTTTTTCTAAATCACGAATAAAATTCATAAACGTCTTCGCATTAATATAGAATGGTTGATATTTGGAGATCAAAAGTGCAAGCATGCGGCGTGAGATATCCAGCGGGGCGACAAAAGATGAGTGTCGTAAACAATTGAGAGTCGTCTGGGATCATTGTTTTCGCGAACAATGCTTTCCGGGCAATATTTATGTCAGCCGATCAGAAGATAGAGGAGGGCCAACAGAGCGCAAAACCCTTTTGTCTCTCGCGGCTGGGGGACTTTTCCACACTTTCCCGTTGTCCTCTTCATTGGTGCAAAATGCAGAGGTTTCCCCCGATGCAGCTAGGAAATGAGGCTAATTGTCTACTATATGGCGCTTGTGCGATGCGCATTGTTTCCTCTCGTCAAGCTCTTTATTTTCTTCATTTTTAAATCCGGATAAAATTTTCAGAATAAAAACAAAAGTTATCCCACCGGAAGCTAAAATCGACGATAATGAGTTTTCAGTTTATTCGGTAGACAGTTCTATCCTCCCGCTTCTGTCAACTGCGATAATTAAATTTTTTCCAGGAAATCAGTTCATATGCTCACTAAGTTTAAAAGCACATAGTTCAAACGATGTAAAATTGTTTAATTTTACATGTTTAATGGCAACCATTTTAAATTAATTATTCATTATCTTCAGAGCATAGTTAAAGTCCCACCTGATGGACAAAAATCATTTCCATTCATTACTTCAGGAGTACAATGTGTCGTGAAATTCTGATACAGGAGGGGAAGCAAACAGATCCGTGGATGATGTGTATTATATAACATGAAGAGGCATTTCATTTCCTGGAAAAGTAATTATATGATGCCTGCGCCGCTTCTGCATGGGACGTTAAAACGTTTGTGGTTGACATTAACAGCCGTAAATTCCAGACGCACAAATGTTATTATCTACAAATGTCCTGTATGTGCTAAAGCATATTTGCTCATTCCTTTTCATAATTTTTTATGATTATTAAGATGAGGAACTGAGCAAACACATCAATTTCATTTCACTTCGAATTTGTGTAAAAAAAATGGTGTTGCTTAAACCTACTGTTTTTTCGCCGACTGAAAGCTTTTTAGTAGTTCTTTTTTTTCAATCTGTTAATAGATGAAAAATAAATAATGAAAGAACGGTTTAAGTAGTAAAATAATAATCCGGTTAATCGAATAAATTCAGCAAAAGTGAACAAAATTGCTGGTCACCTTTTGAAATATTGAATCAGTGAAAAGTCGGTCACTAATTTACTTTATAAGGGGCGCCCACACCCTTCGGAATTTTGTTATATAATTTGGTTGATATTACATACTCCTCTCAGTAATAGGTAATTACCAAACTTGTAATATGCTATAGTAGTAAGATCCACTTTTAAGCCATTCACGAGAAAAACGACTCTAAAAAAATCCACGCCGGAAGGCACGGGCTCGATCTTGATGCCGGAAAATTTGTCAGTTTTTATTATTCAATTTTTTTTATTGGAATTGACTAACGAGTTTATTTAACCCGTGGTGGGCACACTCTTTTGATGCACTCTCTATAGGTACACTGGTGCGATTTGGGATCTTCCGTTTTTTGAAAGTTCGTTATCACCATGAAAATTATAGATAATTTGAAAAGTGAATATGCCTTCTCATGACAAATTTGAATTCATTTCCCTTTGAATTCTACAAAATGGAAATTTTCTTTGGTGCGAAATGGCACCAGTGTGCTTACCACGGGCTGAATCAAGCTAAAATATTCATTATTACCCATTTTGGTATAGGAAAAAAATTTCTCATGCAATATTTTGTTAAAAAATATCGCTCATTACTCTGATATAAAAATATGAGTATTATGATGTTGATAGAAAATGTCTCTTATTAATATTCCATTTTCTTATCATTTTATTTCACTTTTTCTTTAGATTTGAATATTTATTTTGTTCACATTATAATATTTTTTTAATATTTGATTTTCATCGTATATGTAAGAGATTTTTACTGAAGTATATAAGTGACCAGCAGCCTTCTCACTAATTTGGATTTTAAAAAAGTGAAACAATTAATTGATAACCTACGATAACCCCTTTGTCGTGTCCGTATCGTCATAGTATATTTTGTTTTTAAAAATAACCTAAACCTATATTAGCAATTAATCGTTTAGTTTATTATTATTTTCATCGTCTTAGCTGAAGTAATTCAATTAGCTGCATTTTTGATCGTTGTGACCGCGTTTGTTCGTTGTTTATTTATTGATCGACTAACTGGTTTAAGGCCATCATATTTACCCAGAAATTTTCTTGCAACTAGTATCCCGTCAAAGGCAATCAGAAACTTTCTTGAAAGGTATAAACTGTTCAGAAAATGATGGGTATATCAATAGGATAAGGCGCCTCAAAAAAGTCTTTTTAATTCACCTTGCCTATCTCTGAAAAGTAGTATCGCTATCTACTTTTTAATTTTTTGAATATTACATTTATCTGCAACGTAGTCAAAATATTTTGCAATCCATGTATGAATTTGTAATTTTATCATTTTCACAAATTCTTTATAGAGATAGAATATATATCGATCGGTGGTGAGAACTGCACCGCGGACGAATCCAGAGTAGACGTAGATTGAATCGGAGGAAAGAGAGATAGGGACAGAGAGACTGGCAAAGTTTGATGGTGTATTGTCGAGCAGCTGTAATTATCCAGAGGGAAACACTGAAATTGAAATAACCGAACACCGGTCTTTGATTGAAGCCACGAGATCACCCTGATAAATCGATTTAATTGAACCTTGCGGTTAATTAAGATTAAACTGTGAAGCTTAACAAATAAGCATCTAAAGGGAGTAGAGGCACGCGGAATTTCGACGAACACCCTCCAATCTGGATTATTTTTTAATTTAATTTTTTATTTTTCTCCCATTTTCCTATCTGCACGTGACTACCCTCTAAGTTTTTATCTTCCTGTCAGAATTTAATTCACTTTCTCGGCCAGGATTGCAAGCTTCTATTTGTTTGCATTCTTGATCTTGTGATTTTTTATCCAAGATTCGATAGAATGTAGACATTTTCAAGTTGATTTTTATTAAATTTTTTCTTATTTGTGTGACATAATTTTGAGAATTAATTTTATTTTAAAACGTCATTAATAATGCTTCCGTATAAAATGAAAAATGTGTGTAATATAATAGCAAGTGCTTCACGTTAAATGCAATGTGTCGGATTCCTGAAGGACTTAAGTGCATCGAAGTGCAAACATTTACGGAAAAGCAACCTTGTCTCTTTCAAGACATGAGTGAGAAGAAGCGAGAAATTCTGTGAGAATTCGTCGATGTAGAAAATCTTAACTTTACCGCGAATTCTGAAGGGTAGGACACTCTTCAAGTGGTTGCGAATCTCATCAAACAGCTGGAAAACAGGAACAGTTCTAATTCCATAATTCTAAAATTCATTTTTTCCATTGAAATAAGGAGAAATGATTTTTACATATCCCTAATATTTATTGATTTTAGAAATCTTATGACCTGACTAGACAGTTCATGAACTACTAGCGGATTGCGTAATAATCGAAAGTTACACTATCTATCTAGAAATGTTGGCTGTTTCATGAAGTGCGCAAGCACCTTCAGACAGTATAATAGATCAGAGTTTCAATATCTGTCTAACGTGCTATCCAGCACATATAGTGTAATCTTCAATTATTATAATTTTCTAAAGGTCGCAATTACTGTCTTACAATTGGTTTATTGATATTATAAAAACATAGTTCAGTACGTATGGACGAAGATTAACAAAATATTTGATAACACATTGTAGTGTCAATAAGACATTTTCCTCAAAGTTATGAGAAATTAAATTTTCGCTCCATTTAATTCAGCCAAAAAGAATATCGCATAAATATAAATCATATAAATAAAATATGAATGAGAGGCTCCTTATGTAAGTAGTGTTACTTCCGCAGCCCTTCATAATTTTAATATAATAATATAATATATAATATATAATTTCAATTTAATCATGTTTAAAGAGTGAAATTTATTTGGAATAACAAAACATTTATGTTCTGTTGCAATTTTTTGCTATAATGATTACAAGGACATTAAAAAAAATTTAAAGGTTTGTATTGTCAAGGAAATTTATTTTTCACAAAATCTTTATGCTTGCTTCCTAAAAACGCTCCCTTGACTTCAAACAAAATCAATATTTTAAAAACAATCAAAATTACTTGAAATTATGTTCATAGAACTTTAATATACCATATGCTGGGCGGCACGTTAGTCTTTTCATGAAATGGCTAGAATGAGTCTCTGTTCTATTACACTAATTATCTAATGTAGTGTGACATAGGTCGTTTATGGTTGAGCAAAGAAAAGTTCACTGACTGGTAAATGAATGTATGAATTCTGCATTTTGCACGTGTTGCAAGGAAAATATGGCAGATATATCATTCGCTCTGAATATTGAGGTTCTTGGAAAGGTTATTAGTAATTTTAAGTCAGTCGCTTCTCCTACACACAAACGGTTTATCGATTAACGTCAGCATGCTGTTCCTCGTACACAGATGAACTAGATTACATGGATACAGTTTGCGATAAACTAAATTTACAATCTGCTAGGGAAAATCTAATTAAAATCATGATAAGGGTGTATTATATTCTTATCTGAGAAGAATATAAGCGTTCAAAAACATTTGATGAGAAGATTATTTAATAGAAAGGAGTTAGTAGATTAATAGGGGAACATTTGATAACAAATAATTTAATGAGATAATTCAATATATTAATTGATTATCTAATAATATCAATTTTCGCCACTTTCCGTTCACATTGATGCTTTTGCCTTTTTGCTTGTATAAAATTATTTTTTTTTTAGATTTATATTTTTATCACACATTGAGAAAACTGCTACTGAATCAATAAGCCGTAAATTCGCCCTCGTTCAAACAGATGATATCGATTCAAATAAATATTCAGTGAAACAATATTTAATTTTATGAGTTCAATAGTAATGCTATGAATTCTATAGTCAATATTACATTGAAGTAATTAATTTCATAATTATGATAATATTCTATACAACATTGTTGAATATAACAAATAAAAAAAATCAAATCTCTACTTGTTTATTTAACATCTGTTATTTGAACTTTTCTATTTTTTCTTCCGCTTTAGAAAAATAATTATTTTTATTCAGTAGTTATTATTGATAGCATTTTTTTCTTTTAAATATTATCTACAATTTTTTTATTGTAGATAATGTTTTCAAGGACGGAATAAGCCAAAAATGATGTAGATTAAATTAAAATTACAATCGACTAAACTCTACACGTATCGTAAAATTCGACTATTTATACCGACGTTTCGGCACACTATTTCTTTCTACATTCCAAGAAAGTGATTTTTAAAAATAAATTTGTTTTTAATGCTAAAAATTTAGGATCAGATAAAATATAAACGTTCCTTAGGAGGTAGGTCATTCGTACAGACATTTTTTGTGCGGATCGTGAAAAAATTGCATTTTATACTTTCTGTGTATGAGCGTTTTTTCTTGTTCCATGTAAAGGATCCGGGATGGTGTTTTGTAAATGAGATATGACTTATTTTTTAGACTTAATGATATTTTATCATTTTGACCGCGCTGTTGTTTTATCAGAGGATACTGTTCTTTTGTAAAATTTATAAAAGGCCAGTCTTTCGTGTTATATCTTTTCATTTTCCAATACCTTCAACATACGTCGTATTGTAAAAAAATTCAAAACCAATCAGTCGTTTTGTTTAAATTGTACAAACCGTACAAAAACTTAAAGCGTTCAATCATTTGTATGGTTTATACAATTTTGATAAAACGACGGATTTGTTTTTAATTTTGTTTAGATACGACAGCTTATTCTTTAACCGTTTCACAAACAGACGAAATTGCCTCCAAAATTTATATAAAACGACAGATTGGAAAATGGAAAGATATTGAACGAATTTTCAACAAAATTTGTTAAATTTGTACCGGAAGGAATGAAATTTTAACTAAAATTATGCATCTTCATTAAAAAAAAAATTCAACTAAATAGCTGAATTTTCAACCAAGAAGATGAATTTTCTACCAAAAAAAAAGACAAGTTTTCAACAAAATGAATGCATTTTCAACTAAAAAAGATAATTTTTCAACCGAATAGATGAATTTTTAACCAAAAAGAATAAATGTCCATAAAAGAAAAATAAGCGACAAAAACTGAAATAGTTTAATTATTAGTTAAAAAATTGATTCTTAATCAAAAAAACAAATTTTTTACCAAAGAAATGAAATTTCAAGCAAAAATATTAATTTTCAACTAAAAAAGAATAATTGCAATTATTCTAAGACTTTCCACGAAAGCAGTTGAATTTTCAACTGAAGAAGATTGATTTTCAAACAAACAATGTATAGTTAAATTTTCAATAAAAAACTAATTTTGAAGCCAAAAAAATTAGTTTTGAACCAAAAATATTAATTTTCCACCAAAAAAGATTATTTTTTTACAAGATGCATGGATTCTCAACCTTGTGTCAATTTCCAAAAAATTTAATTTTTTTATCTTCAATGTTAGTTTTCACGATTAGAACAAAAACTACGCATCCTATTAAAAAATTATTAATGACAAAATTTTAGCTCTTTTCCGGATAAGCAACTTTGGCTCAATATTTTTTTCGTAGCTTACGTGTTTGTCTGAAAATTAAATTTTTCTATTTTAATTCAGTTTTTTACGATTAAAACAAAAACCAAACGTCCTACCAAAAAGTAATCAATAACAAATTTGTAGATCTTTCCTGAATACACAATTTTTGTCAATTCATCTTCCTTCGTATCTGGTATAGTTTGATCGCAAAATGGAATTTTTTATTTTTCATTATTTTTTCTGAGATAAAAATTTGAATTTTCGATTTTTCAAGCAAATTCAAAAGGTTGTTGTGATTATCTTGTAGCAAAATGCAACGTTTTTCTTCCCTTGACATATTTCATATCGTGCGTTGTTTGGCTTAAAATGTTCATTTTCGTTGCTTTTTTTTTTGGAATTTTGTAAATGCTGTAACTCTGGTAATTTTTCGTTATTAAAAAAAGTCATAGAGATAAATTTTTGTCTTTTCGAGTACTACAAAAGTCTGTGCATAAAATTTCCGAATTTTTGTTTTTGACCCTGAAAGAGTGTACCGAATACTTTCTCTGATAAGAATTAAAAGAAAGATTTTTGAAAGAAAATGATGAATATCAAACTGTCATGAAAATGTCACATTTTTCTTACTCTTAAACTTGAAAAATAAAATTTTGATATAAAAACCAAATAATTTAATACATTTATGTGACAAATACGTCCAGAAAACGCGGTGAAATGTATTTTTCTTGTTTTTTAAATTTAGAAAAAATATTAAAAGTACGCTGCCAGATTATTGCATACGTAGTTTTTATATAATTCAATACAATTTTTATTGCCAAGTCGAAAAAAATTTGCATTCTCAAAAATTTTCGAATTTGTCATTATTGGGCTTATAAGTCATTTGTATTTATTATTAGGAATGCAACAAAATAATAATTAAATGCTTATTTTCTCAAGATAAATCGATTGACCTATTTGGAGTCTTATGTGACCTACTGTCATCATAATAAATATTACAGATTTGAACATTTCTTTTAAACATTGTGAGAAAAAAACTTTTTTAATATTTTAAATATGGCAACATAGTATGTACAAAATTTGTTCATTTGCCCGTACTGAATCCATAGTACAACTTTCCAGGGTTTTTTTCATTATGCTACTCAAATATATTTTCCACTTGAGTTCTTCAATATTAATCTATTCAACTAGTCTGCTGTTCAAAGTAGAAAGATACATAAGTGACATTGTCGTTTAGGTCGTCTTTTCCATTGCCAGTTTTAAGAGATAACCCTGAACCGCAAAGTCACTTATGTATCTTTTTACCTTGGACGGCAGTATTGAAGACCAGTAGAGTGTTTTATAGACTTATAAATGAGAATCGACAGTTTTTATCGACAAAGTACTCAGAGAGGGTTTGTGGCCATTAGCAATTTTTGACAGCTACGTAAATACAAGAGGCTTATCGATCAATGACACCTTGGGAGTCGTCTCACGGAACCAAAGAGGATTAAGATGGGCGACTTATCTCGCAAATAGAAGCACAGTGTTCAGCTTATTTTCGATAAAACGCTCACAATTACTTGCCTCAGTGCAAATATTAATCATGTTATTCTTCATTCTGTTTTTATCCCGGATTAATATTCTATAATCTTATAATGAAATATAAATAAAAGTAAATTGAAAATATGTTTTTCTATTGTGATTCTCTCGATTGAAAACTTTTCATAATCTTTTTTGCAAAGATTGGAAAATCATGAAAGATGTATAGAAGTTTGATAATGGCTTTAGAAAATCTAGAAAATAAGATACGGAGTTTTTGAATGGGTTTTGTAATACTTGACAAAACAGTGCATTTTTCTTTGATTTATAGCCAAATCCCTATTTATCTTATTTATATTATTATACTATTCCACCGCAATGAAGAGTATCTATTTATGAAATGAAAATATTTACCATGAAAAATGATGTTTCAATCAAATATTGCAATTTTACAAAACGAAATCAAATTATAATTAAAGACCAATCAGTTGCATTTTCAACCAAGTAGAATAGTAGATGAACTTTCAAGCAAAATAGTTGAATTTGTAACTACATACTTGAATTTTTTACCTACCAAGATGAATTTTCAATCATATAATTGAATTTTTAACAACAACAAAATTAATGAGCCAAACAGTGGCATTTACAACCAAATAGCTGAACTACGAGCAAATGAGACGAACTTTCAACCAATTAGTTTAATTTTTCACCAAACAGTTGAACATTCAACTTGCAAGGGCGAATGGTCAACCAAATGATTACATTTTCAACAACAAAACTAGATATACAACTGAATATTCAGATTTCAGTAAAATGAACGCATTTTTAACAAAATTGTTTAATTTTCAACTAAAGGAATGAATGTTTCATGAGAAAAATGAATTTTTAACAAAGGGCTTTAACTTTCTACCAATTAGTTGAAGTTTAAACCAAAACAGGTTAATTTTCAACAAAAAATTCAATAGTTGATATTTCAACTAAAAAAAAAGAGGATTTGAAATTTGAATCAAGAACAGTCTAATTCAATCTAAAACGAGGAATTTTTAGAAGAATAGTTTAATCCTCAATCAAAGCAGATTAATTTTTCATCAAAAAGTTGCATTTTCAACCAAAAATGATCGAATTTCCACCAAAAAGACAAATTTTTATATCGAGAAGACAAATTTTCAATCGGATAGTAGCATTTTCCACTAAAGGAGATGATGTCTAAACTAAAAATATAATAGTAGACTGTTCGATTAAAAAGAATGGGAGCAGTTCCGAATAATACTTCTCTGATTCTTTTTAAACTCCGTATACTTATTCATTTTGACGCGCTCATTACGAAATTTATAGTGGAAATTGGCGCAAATTTGACTTTTATGGTGAAAACCATAAAAAACCCATGAAAATCACGGGTTTTCACGGTTGTTTCGAGAAAGGTTGAAAATAAAAATAAATAATTCAAGCAAAACTTGTAGAACTTATCAAAATGCATATTTTATTGTGCCATCTATTTTTTCTTACAAGTTAAAGTTTCCGAGATATTTGATGATAAAGATGAAAATTTCACGTCTATCTCCTGCCAAAAACGTAAGTATTCCTGTGAACATTCACTGCAGTTATATACTTGTTTACTTTATTCAATCCACAGAACACGTAAATCATCCGATTAATTTGGAACCCCTGTGGCTGGTCACAAAAGTAATTTTTGTGAAACATCTACCCCTTTCCAACGTCGCGTTGACGGCGAAAGGGCAACCCTGGGAAGCGGGAAAGCATCTCTGTAATTGGTCACAGAAGTTTCAAATTAATCAGAGATAAGTGCTTTTTGGAAATTTAGCCTGGAAATCTTTGTTGAAAGGCGGAAGATTTGTACGTGTTTTGTAAATTACATAAAATGAAAAATATATAACTGCAGTGATTGGTCAAAGGAATACTTACGATTTCGGTAGCGGCTAGGCATGCAATTTTCACCTTTAACATTAAATATCTCGAAAATTTTCACACGTACAAAAAATTATTTCTTGAAATTTTGTATCGTTCTCGAAATAAACGTATGAAACCATGATTTTTAAGGGGGTTTTTGGTTTTCACCATGGAAATCTAATTTGCGCCAATTTTCACTATGATTTTCGGAATCAGCGCGTCAAAATATATGAGTATGGGGAATTAAAAAAAAATCGGTGGTAAGCGCCATTTGGAACTTCCCGGGTAAAAACATTTTGTCTTGATTTTGTCTTGAATGTCTTCATTATGTCTATAGGACGATGATGTCTGGTTCCGTCTCACCAGCTAGACATTGGAGATATAGAGACTTTGCTTGCATTTATGACTGTTAACTGAGCCAAGACAAGACCAGGTTGACTTGTTTCAAGACAAGAAGTGTAAGTCCTGATAAATATAACGAATTGCTCTTAAAGAAAATTATATTGCCAGTTTGTGGCTTTAACATTTGCCAGGGTGAAAAGTAAAGAAGTTTTAGTTTGTAAATTTTATTGTCCATTATACTCCGGCCTCTATAAACTATGGACCCCACCGGCAGGGCCTGCCATTTCCAGGAATCAGGTAGCTAGGTGAGGACCAAGCAGTTGACATCTGCTGAGGATTAAAATTTTACAACCGATAAAACTTGTAATTTTGTAATAAATAATTTTTAAATAAGAAATTCGGAACCTGTCTGTCTCAACAACTGCAGGCATATAAAATTTGTGATGAAAAGATTAAAACTGTCATTTTCTAGAAGTATCTAGTGAACTGTTGGAGATAGGAACAAATGGACATCGTTTTTAGATTCACCATCCAAACAACATAATTATTGCAGATAAATGAAATTATTAACACATAAACAATAAATACCATGAAGATAAATAATATAAAGATTCTATCAAGTTTGAAGCGGATTAGTGATGACCCTCAAGGCATGCATTTTTGTCTTCAAGTCAAAAATATTCGTCCTAAGACATCAAGAATAGTATGGTTCCGTCTCACGAGCTAGAGATACAGAATGACTTGGAATTGTCTTGGATTGGTCTTTACCCAAGACAAAATCAAGACCAAATATTTTTACCCGGGTTTATCCAAAAGAACTGATTTCCAACAAAAAATAGTTGGGTTTTTGTATTGGGTTTTATTAATTCAGTTCGAATTTGAGCAACGAAACGATAAAAGGGAAAGTTGTTCGAAAACAAGGGGAAAAGAGGAGAATAATTCTTTAAAAAAAAAGGTAAAGAGTGGAATAAGGGAAAGTGTGTGGAGTCTCTATTCAGATCTTCTATTTGTAAAATGAAATCACTAATTTTCCTTTTTCAAACATTCCACTAAAGTGTTATTCACATTTATGTTTCTCAGGTGTGATGTCACATTCTGCATTAAACCATCTCCCCCTGAAGTAAAAATCACTTTTACATTTCATAGTTTAAAATTTGAGTTTTTTAAATATAAAGTTTTGGAATATGGAAATTCTGGATTTGAATAATTTTTAATCCGAAGGCTTGTGAATCTAAAGCACCTAAAACTGTGTTCCAGTATGCATCGATGGCTTCCAATGCGACTCAACTCGATGTATTCCTGTTGACTGGAGATGCGATGGACACGTGGATTGTGCTGATAAGTCAGACGAAGTTGACTGTGGCGAATGTAGTGAAAAGAGAAAAATCATATCAACACACAATAAGAAATGGAAAAAGGAAAATTTAGGAAACTCTAATCTGGAGCCAACAACTCTTCATTGTGGGGAAAAAAGATGTATGTCGCCTTCTCACGTTTGCAATGGATTCATGGATTGCCCCTGGGGCCAGGACGAACGCAATTGCTGTAAGTCTGATTGTAATTTTTGCATCATTCTATGGCAAAAACGGTTTATTTCTCAGTTCAATTGAAATTTTCCGTTCCTATCTTATTTTCTTTAACGAATTGTCTCGTCATCCCGATATTCGGGATGACTAGTCCAATATTTTACAACCCTCGCAGTATGAGATATCGGTGGGATATCCCAATCTCCGAGGATATCCTGGGCATATCCCAGGAGATCTTAGGGATATTGTGAATTATAACTTACAGGGCGGAAATCTCGATATCCCTGGAATATCCCAAGGATATCTCAGAATATCCTGAGGATATCCCATTAATGTCCCAATTTTATATGCCAAGGATGTCCCCAAGATAACCCAATTCTCTAATTTAGTATATACCTGTAAATTCAGATATATATACTGCCTCATATGTATATTCAATCGTATCAATAAAATAACAAATCATTTAACAATATTAGGTATTTTCCCGGAGATTTTATACAAAGTCTCTAAAGTCACTTCCAGGTAAATTCCATCAAGGCTGTCAGTGTGCGAAAACTGTCGTGCAATAATAAGTGACGCTTTAACAACAGTCAACAATTTCTCGAATATTCGTGCCCGATTACAATCTATTCTCATTTATATTATGTAAATCAACGCGTTACATATTATTTTAATTGTTTTTTATCATAAAAACTGATTTTGATGAAAAATGCGATCTCGAAACTGCGCAATTTAGAGCGTTTACAGATACAATAACAGCCAACTAAAAATTTCCAGAAAGTTGCTTGTTTTTTATGGTAAATGGGCTGTCATTGGTTATGAAAATAACTTGCTGTTTTTAGTCAAACGGATGTTCAAACATTATGCTTTCAAGCATTCTACATATTTTAATTAATATACATTTTAGAAATATTTGATTATGCTGCCAATCTTATATCCAATATCCTTGGACTATGTCACGGATATCCGGGAAGATTTTTGGGACATTTTTCAGGATATCTTATATCCTGCCGAGATATCCTAGAAATATGCCAAAGATATAATATTGCTGTAAGGGAAAACGTTAGCTAGACGTCCTGAATTTTCATGACTACTAGTCTGTCCCCTTTTCTAACTCCACCAATTGTTCGGAGCGACTAGACAGAATCTTTCTTTTAATATAATATTATTATTCTTTCGTGTTTCAAAAGCTGTAAAGCATTTATAAGTTTTGAAAACGATAAATTTCAGTCCGTACCCTTTTTTACTTCTTTCTTCCTTGAAATTTAAAAAATCCTCTAAAATGCCTAAAATCGAGGATACTCACATTGCTCTACAAAGTTTTGATTTATTTTTGAAGAAACATTACAAACAGAATTTTAAGACATTCAAAAACAAGAAGCTTTCAGAGAAATTAATTTGGGAGACATACCGATTTTAAGCATTATTTACACGATTTATTTGTAAATATTGTTGAGTTTTGAAAAATCATTGCTCATAAATCGCTAAGAAAGTCGTTTAACAAAACATTAATTCAGCAAAAACCTTCACGACACTTTAGGACCCTTGGTGTAATTAACCAGAATCGCATTATATTATTAGTTCCGAATAGTAAAAGAAATCCCCATCTTCGGAAAGAATCCATTTTTTCAGAATTTTACAGGAGACACACAAATTGTCTAACTTCAACGTATTTAATTTTAAACAAAAAACTAGAAATTAATTTTGAAATATTGTCAGGATATATTGAATCGTGAATAGAGAAACGCCGATTTTGACTCAGAAAGAGTAATATCAATTTCTTATTTACTAATTTGAGAACAAAAAGAAATAACTTCTGAGTTATGAGCTCAGTTCTATTGGATCGCAAAATAAACGTTTAAAAACAAGCAACCATCTGAAAAAAAACCTTTTCAAAAAACGGCGTGAGCCAAAAAATGACAGACCTGACACAGAAAAAGCTGCATAACTTTTTTACATTCTCATAATAATGTATGATTGAAAAAGTATTTGACTTGTCCAAAATTTCACACCTCAGTTTTTCAACGTATCCCCACACTTTAAAAACCTCGACAGATAGTGGGAAAAGTTTAAGAAAAGAATTGTAGCTTTCCAAAATATCTATCATTTTTTGACATCTTTTATGGTGGGACTCGTCTTTTTGGTTTTAGGCATCGAAATTACTATAAATGAGTCAAAAATTATCATTTTCAGCCAAACGACGAGAGATACGTAAAGAATGTTTAGAAAAACAATTGTAGCTTTTCAAAATGCCTACAATTTTTCCTCTACCAACTTTTTGATAGGACTAGTCATTTTTGTTTTATTTATCGAAAATACTGTGAAAGAATGAGAAATTATCACTTTGAGCCAAACATCGTGAAATACAGGAAAAAGTCTGACAAAGAAATTATAGCTTTAAAAAAGTCGTACCAAATTTATTTCAACCATTTTGTGATGGGACTTTTCATTTTGGATTTATTTATTGGAAATACCATGAAAAAAAACGAATATTAAAATGTTGAGCCAAACGACGTGAGATACGAAAAAACGTTACAAAGAGGAATTTCAGCTTTTGAAATGTCATACAAAATTTTTTTAAACCATTTTTGGATAGAACTCGTCGTTTTTCAATTTAATTATTGAAATTGCTGTGCAAAAATAGAAAATTCCAATATTACGCCAAAAGACGCGGGATACGGAAGAAAGTCTAAAGAAAACATTGAAGCTTTTTATTTTGAAGTGGTTTAGAAAATAAAAATACTCTAAAATTTAATATTTTACTATACTTAATTACGTTGCAAATTCAGAATATGAAGATGCATAGAAAAATTGGGATTTTAAAGAGATATTTTTGCTAAAGTTTCTCAAGTAATTCTACATTCATTTTAGTTTTAATTTAAAAAATAATGTTAATTTATCAAAGTCATTCTAAATTCATTATCAAGCAAGAAGCGCGAGATCCAACAGACGCACGTCAAATTTGATTATCCGACAGTAGATACGGGCGGCCGTAGTCAGCCGGAGGGCTGAAAAAATCATTTTTAAGGTCCTGAATCGGAATGGTCAGATCAGAATTATATTTGCGAGTTTTGTCAGCTACTCGTGTTACTAACTGATACAGGTTGACCACGTACGTTTCTAATTTAGTACATTCATATATAGTGAGATTGAGCGAAAGGAATGGAGACGTTGGCAGAGGAAGACTTGAAGTTTATCATGCAGAAACTGGACATTATTTACCCGCTTGCATCAATCATTGGGAACCTAATTCGGCTGAGACAATTTGTTCTATGTTGGGATATAAGTAAGTTTGATATTATAGATAATTTTATTTTTTTACTGTCGCCTTTACTTTGAAAATAAAGAGTTCTAAGGAACATTGAATTTTCATTATAGAATAACACTAAAGCTGTGCTTTATTTTCTTCAGAATCGCGAATTCGTCATTCCTTTTTCTGAAGGGTAGCAATGATTCGCTTACCGAACCAAAGCTAGAAACTTCTCAACAATGGAGGCAGGATCAAAACACCAAAGTGAACCTGCTGAAAGAATTTCAAGAATGTGAAGATCGAAAGATTTACCCGAGCGTTGAGCTATCTTGCTCTCAATACGGTAAGACATTTATTACTTATCTCTCGTCTTGCAAGCCCCCTACTGAATTTTACATAGACTCGGCTCTCAAAAATATCCTTCCTTTTGTCACCTAGCTGCATCAGTAATCGCAATTGATCTCTTTTCAGATTTCCTTTTATACGCTTTGTAAATGAATATAGGGGATTACCGTTTGTGGATATATAATTAAATATATGGGTGAAAATCAAAAAGTTGATACATAATATTATCATGCCCCTGGCATATTATACGTTTGCGTTTGAAGGAATAATTTGCACAAATTATGTTTACTTTACTCTGTATCAAAATAAATTCGATCAAATATGAGTAATTGCGTCATCCAGTAACATTTCCCATATTATGTTAATGACAGCAATAAAAAATAGGACTCTTTTTCTGTCTAATTCTAATTACAGAATTTTAGTCACTTTTTAGATGTTTTTGAGCTTTTATGTCATTTTTGTACAGGTTACAATTCCTTGAAGATGTAAGAAAAAATTTATATTTACTTCATTCCTCTTTTCTTAAAGACCGCTAATATTTTATATATGCTTATAAAAAAGCTTTATTCATACGTAATTTGCCATAATATAGGGAACAATCATAGAGAAATCTTTTGAATTCACTTCAAAATTTGACCGTACGTAAAGTGTATAAAAATATAGGTATTGAAAATACCTCATTTTTGCTCGAATTTCTGTTAGCATAACCATGTCTTCTGGCAACGTAACAGTTGTTTGCAATAAGTGAATTGATCTTTTATCAAAATCAGTTTATATATTTAACTTCTTTATATAAAGAATATGACGAAAATATTTATTATTGAGCTGTTGAAAAAATGTGTTCTAAAAACATTAAGAAATCTTCCATATTGTATATATACAGAAATTAAAAACTGAATTATAATTATAAAATGAGAGTGCACTTCTTTGGATTTCGTATATGATTATTTTTACTCTTACCATAATTAATATAAGTAAAAAAAAACCTTTTTCTATTAAATTGAACGGTGACTATTTGTAACTTTATGATTTTCACTCACATTATTCTGATTTAAATGCATTCTATGATTTACAATAATGCTTCTTGTTGAAAAACCTAGATTTTCTTTTATTAGAGTGTGGTAGGAAGAAATCATTTTATGGACATTCGAAAATCAGGACAAGAATTGTGGGAGGCGTTGAAGCGGCTCCTGGGGATTGGCCTTTTCTTGCTGCGCTTCTGGGAGGTCCGGAACAAGTTTTTTACTGTGCAGGTGTCCTCATATCAGACCAATGGATTCTCACTGCTTCCCATTGTGTAGGAAAGTGAGTAGAGATAATTAAATGTCATTTCATTTTCTTCATGTCGTTCGTCAATACATTTTCGTTTCGCCTCCATAATGAGAGTAATTATGTCTATTATTTTAAATTCCAGTATTAAAAGTTACGATACTTTTTACATATTTTATATTGTCTTTATTGACATTGGTGATCAATTGATTATTTACAATGATCTACAGGGTTGCTACAAGATCAGAGAATTCTGGAAAGTCAGGGAATGTCAGTGGAAAACCTGAAAGGGTTAGGGAATTTTCGATAAACTGAAGCTAATGCTCATAAACTTCTGTATGATTGTTGTCCAGACTTCACATTCTTTCCCCTATTCCCCTTTTCCTCCCTTTTTACAAAATTCCTGTTTTAAATTTTTTTTCTAAATTTTAAATGCAATCTGAATTAATAGAACCCAATAAGATGATCCAACCAGGCTTCCCAGCTGCAATGTATTTGCCTACGTTAAAGTTTGGCTAAGTGTTTTGCAGAAAAAGGGCCGATGGCGCTAGACCTAAATTATTTTAAAAAACCAAGGGTTGAAGATTATAGGTTATAGAGGTTAGAAAAATACATACATCACAATTTCATTTATTTCCAGTCATTCATTTTTAATTTATTTCAAATTTTAAATGTAAAAAATACTTTCTCCTGTAAAAATCTACTTGCTAAAGGTCTTACCTTTAAATAACGTATTTTTAATACATGAGTAAATTATAGTAAACATTTGCAGTATCTCATCGACTTAAAAATGTGTTCGCGCGTGTGCAAAACTAGCGCCCTCTGTCCCTTTTTTATGTAAAACTCTTATCCAAACTTTAACGCAGGCAAATATATTGCAGTATGGGGAGCCTGGATGCAACTAGTTTCGGTTAAAAGTTCAATCTTTTTTAATGGAAAATGTACCATTATATTCGTGGTTCCCAAGTGTTCTTTTTTATTTGAAAGTACTACTATTTGATTTAGAAAATTTAATTCTTTTGTGGATAATTACATTATTTTTTTAAAAAGTCATCTTTATTGGTCATAAGGAAAACTACTTGTTAACAAGTTGAACTACTACAAGTTGAACTACTTTGTCAAATTTTACATTTTTTGTTGAGAATTCATATTTTTGGATAAAAATCCAATTACTTGGTTAGAAATGGGAATGTCTTTTTCAAGCATCTATTTTATTGGTTATAAACGTAACTATTCTTTGAAAATTTGTTGTTTTCTTCGTTGTTTAAACATTCATTTTTTAACTGAAAATTGATCTGTACTGATTTTGCTTGAAAATACACATTGGAGGTTAAAAATTCTACTGTTTGGTTATAAATTCAACTATTTTTTTGAGAATTTGACTATTTTGTTAAGATATTATTGTTTGTCAGAAATTGCTCAGTTTTTTTAAAATTGGTCTTTTTGGGTAGAAATTTCATTCTTTTGGATTGAAAATACATCTGTTAGGTAGAAATTGCTTGGTTGAAAATTCATATTTTTTGGTAGAAGTTTCCTTGGTGAAAAAATAATCTTTCTTGGTTAAAAACGCAACTCGTTGGTCTGAAATTAATATTTTGTTGTTGTTAAAAATTCAACTATTTCGTTGAAAAAACATCCTTTTTGGTTGAAAATTAACTTTTTTCTAAGACATTTGTCTTTTTAGCTTAAGAACTGAACTGTACAGTTGAAAATTTATCTCTTTTGAAAGAAAAATAATCTTTCTATTTCCTCTATATATAATCCTCTATTTTTATGAAGGATCACCCCATTTCCCCTGTTTTGAGAAAAGTTTAGGCTGTGAACTCTGCTGTTTTCACTGAAAGTTTTACGATAAATTTATAAACACACTTTATTTCTGTAACATTGTTGATCTGCTAGGTGTAAAGTTGTTTTTGCACCTGAAAGAAAATCTTTTAAAGGTCAGGGAAAATAAAAAGTTGGTCAGATAAAAGTCTGGGAATGTCAAGCAATTTTTAAATTAGGATTATGTAGCAACCCTCTTTATTTATAAATAACTTTATTAGTGTAAGTAAGTAGGCTCAACAAAATAAAATTGGTTTTTGTTACAAATGGACCATTCTTATTATTGGCTTTTCAAAATATACAGCAAATATATTCTAATTATGTCAGAATATATTTCTTTATCAAAAATTGCATTCTGTCATCTTTATCGTTGTCATTCATTCCCAATCACCTTCGACCGGCTTGCGCCAAGGACGAAATCTGGTAGTTTTAGTCACTCGGAAGTTTCCGGATGGACAATTCAGTTGGGGATCACCAGGAGATATGCTCATACCTACCTTGGCCAAAAGCTCAAAGTCAAGAGAGTTGTACCTCATCCTAATTACAACTTAGGAGTAGCTCATGACAACGACGTTGCTCTATTTCAGGTAATTCTTCTAATACAAATTTCCGAATGGAACAAATTCGGTTCAACTTCAAAAATAAATACCCGCTTTAAAGTTGAGCAATCTTTATAATTCTAAATCGTGAGTTACTTTGCATAACTCTTAATTCTCATTATAACACCATCTTTTTTTATTGAGACCTCAAGTCTTTTAACTTTAACTTATACTGTACAAATACTGAAATATTTAATCCAAAAGATGAAATCCAATGATATTATAACTTTACTGAATCATATTCTTATTTAGCATTTAATTGTAACTTTAATAAATGATATCATCGATGAGGAGAATAGTGGATTCTTGAAACGTTAGGAATTTTTAAATAATAGTTGGAGCAAAATTATTTTTATTCTGTACCTTCCCAATCTGGGAGAATTTTATTAATTTCAAATATTATGTTTACTAGATTTGTTTATTAAATTTATATTTTTATAGTTGGAAAATCGAGTGCAGTTTCACGATCATCTGAGGCCGGTTTGTTTGCCTTCATCCATTACCGAATTAAAACCAAGAACAGTTTGCACCGTGATTGGTTGGGGGAAAAAGAAAGATGCCGAAAGTAAGTCAAATTTTAGAATATAATAATAATAATGATGAAGTAATATGGGTGAGTGCCAAAAACTTGACCACTCTGAATCCCAGTCATTTTACACTTTTCCTTTGAATAATAACTTTTTTCTAAAATTATATCAGTGAAGTACTTATATCAAAGCAGAAATTGATAAAATTTCAAAATTGTAGACGACTTCATTTAGAAATTATAAATAAAAAAGTATGCAAAGTGTCCTATCACACACCTATCTCAAACTACAAATTAAAAATGAAACATTGCTTAAAAATATTAATACTATTTATAGATATTTGAATTTCACAGATATCACTTAAATTGAATTGAAAAAAAACAAAAATTCAAGAGTAGAGTTCAATATTTTAAAGTTGAGCATTTTAAAAATCACTTCAAAGTCTATCTCACAGGTTTTTTGCCTGGTCACGCTGCATTGCTATTTAGGTTAGAACTATACAAAATTATTATTGGAACTATTCATAATGCGAGCTAAGATTGTTAATTTTGTACTTACGAAGATTTTCATATAGTTAAAATCGATTTATCAGCGTTAGTTGCTGTGGACAGCAATTGATAACGATTACTTTTTATGGATAATATTTTTTTATAAAATGTCCAATAACCCTCCATAATAATTCATCATACTAGAAACGAGAGGATATTTTGAAACGCTGATGTCGAAATCAAATAAATCGTGAAAATAGTCATATTTCATATTTTTAATTTTTTTTCTCTGTTCTGCAATGCTTTCAGAAGATTTTGGACATTTTTTGTTGCATTATATGGGACGTTCAAAAACAACGTTACACTGCCAGGGGGTAACAGGTTTTGTGAACATTTGTAACTTAGGGGAAGGAGTTAATTTAGAATGTGACATCACACGCGGAAAATATGAATGTGATTAAAAATTTTCCAAAGTGTTTGAAAAATTTAAATTAGTGATTTCATTTTCTCAGTAAAGCACATAAAAACTGACTTCACATTCTTTCCCCTCATCCCATTCTTTAAAGAATTCTTCTTAAAGGCTAATTCCTTCTAATTAAAAAGTTTAGTAATATATTTTTGGTTCAGAATTATTCTGTTTTGGTTAACAATTCTACTATTTGGTTAAAGGTTTTGTAGAAACTTTAATTCTTTTCTTTTAATTCAATTACTTTGTTAAAAAGTCATCCTTTTTGTTGGAAAATTCAACGGCTTCATTGAAGCTTGAAAATTTATCTTTTTTGGTTGAATATACAACTATGTATTTGAATAAAAATTCAATTATTTGGTTAAAAATTCGTCTCTTTGGCTGAGAAAGTCAACTATTGGATTGTTAATACAAGTGTTAGGTCAAAAATTTATTGTTTTCATTTTTTGAATATTCCACTACTATTTGGTTGAAAAATCATCTTTCTGGGGTTTGAAGTCAACTCTTCTTTAAAACATTTGACTTTTGAGCTTGAAACCTCGAATTTTCCGTTAGAAGTTCATATGCTTTGGTGGAAAAATAGTCTTTGGGAAGCACATTAATCTTTTTTGGTTGAAAATTCAACAGTTTATATTGAAAATATCGAATTCAATATGTTTGACAATTCAATATGGTATAATAGTATAATAGTGTAATAGCATAATAGTGTCACGCGACCTTTAGCAACGTATATAATTCATATCCATGAAAAATACATTCCTTGATCTCAAATTTTTATATTTCTATACTCTCTTCGGTTACCCTTAATTAAAATAATAATATTTTTGGCGCTTTGAATTTTTTTTGTCGAAAATCTCTTTGTTTAAAATTGCCAACTTTTTGGCAGTAAGCCAATTAATACCTTTTTTTGTACGTTTTACATTAGCTTCTGAGTATGAGCCTGCTGTGAATGAAGTCGAAGTTCCAATTTTGGAGAGAGAGATCTGTAATTTATGGCTTGAGCATAAAGAACTCAACGTAACTGATGGTATGATTTGTGCTGGTTATCCCGATGGTGGAAAAGACGCGTGCCAGGTAAGAATTACTCATACCTTGACATAAATCCAAATTTATTACACGAGATCTGAAATTGATTATTCAGAAACACTATTATGATAGTGAGATCGATTCAGTGAACTGAAAAATGCACACTACAAAAATATAATTCGTTCCTTGATGAAGATCAGAGAAATTACATAGGACAAAGAGGACCTACAGGATTAAAAATAAAATACTAAAATCTTTCAATTAAAAAAAAATTGTAAAATATATTTCTGTTTCGTGTAAAAAAATGAAGCATTAGTAGATCGATCGAAGGTCCTTCCTAAAATATCCTAACGTTAGAAAGCGGCGAGTATTGTGCGCGTCGAAAGTGCTTCTTTGCCAGATATTGAAGTAGAAATGGAAGGCCCTCGATCTGTTATCCTGATAGCCGTTCAAATTCCAATCTACTCTCCTTTAGGGGGATTCTGGTGGTCCATTACTCTGTCAAGATGAAGAAGACAAGGACAGATGGTTCGTCGGTGGAATTGTCAGCTGGGGAATCAAATGTGCTCATCCGAAATTGCCTGGAGTTTATGCTTATGTACCGAAATACGTGCCCTGGATTCACAGGCAGATTGCTAAGTATTCGGACAATGATGCAGGGTAACAAAGGGAGTTAATAAGGAACTTCGCAGTGAAGAAGTGGAAAGAAAATGAATATCCTAGAAAAACTCGTTAAGTCAAACTTCAAGACCCAGGAAGAAGCTTCGACGCAAAATGGACAAGAGGAATCTGATCCAATCAAGAGTCGGAGACTTCGGAGGCAAGAAATTATTCAGGTCGAACTGTCAAGGGTGGCACTGTTTTTTTCTATGTATGAAAAAAGACACATTCTTTTTGGATTGGCGACATTTTTTAAATAATGTTTTTCAAAACTGTCAATTTCGCAAGTACATATCGAAATTGGCTCAGTTCCTTTGCAAAAGTTCGCCCTTGAGAGAGGGTGGATTTTATCGAATTCAGGATGCAAATTTCTAATATCCAAATGACAATCGTAGCCAAAAAAATTTAGATAGGAAGAAAAAAAGAAATGTATATTATACAGAATTGTACGAATAATGTATGGCTACAGGTTATTAAACGTCGGTGAAAAATATTTTCAAACTTGCACAGTGCTGCCAAATTGTTGAAAATTTTGTATTAACTACCTTCTTTGAGAGAAATGATGTTTTAATTATAGAGAGCAAACAACTAATTTTATAAAACAAATTTTTTTTTCATTTTAATAGTATTTCGAAAAATATATATGAATGAGTTAATACAAAAATTTCAAAAAATTTACTCAAATTCATGAGAGTGGATGTTCCGAATTTTCAACCAATAATGAGTTTGATATATCCTGAAGAGAACTTTTAAAAACGATGACTTTATACGTATGAGATGTGCAACAAGATAAGTCAATTTTTCTATATCATGGACTTAAGAAACGTGCCCTTTTACAATACTCAAAGTCGATGCTGCGTCAGACGCAAAAAAAAAAAAATTAAATACTAGGTGGTGGTAATGGAAGAGAGAAATTATATGGTAGGGATAGAACTATGAAGCACAAAATAGAAGGTCTTAAGACAATATATGGCAAAACTGCTAACGAAGTGCAAAGAATATTATATATAAATGATGTCCTCTGGGATTTTATATACAGAATAAAGATATAATTTAAAAAGCGAAAAGCTCCAATGCGAATTTTGTGGACAATACTATTTTTAATAACTGAATGAAAAATTATCGCTCTTGAGTTGGTAAAATTTATATTATAAATAAGAAGGCATGGCTAGATCAGTATGGGTTTTGTTCGAGAAATTGTGAGAAAAAGAAGCCAATTAAACTGGCGTCGCGTTATTTTTGTGTATTTTGCAGCGACGACAAATCGCATTCAGTGCGTAGTAGGTTTACGACTAAAATGAAATAACTGGAAACATATAGTAAGATAATGACCCGATACTCTCTTTGTATTTGTACAGCAAAGTTCAGATTTAGATTCTGTATATATTTTTGATTTGTTATTACTTTTTCAGAGGAACAATTAATTTTGTTATTCCCTGTGATGTTAAAGCCATGTCATACTTACTTGATTCCTACTTTATCGACATTTTTTTGGAACTTTTCATATCCACATGAAATGAGATTTTGAATTGAAAATTTAGGGAATTGAATATAAGACACTGAAGAACGTTTGAGTGCCCTTAATTTAATTTCTCATATGAGTTGTTCCAAACAAATGACAGAAAGTGAGAAATCGGGTAAATATGCAATGCCCTTAATGTAAACATTTTGTAATGAAATTGTTGTGCTTCGATGAAAAAAGATACTAATTTTCATCAACATTTTATAAAATCTTAGAATTTTGAAATAAAATTTAAAATTGTTATGAACATTTCTCAAGCTTGTAAAGTGTTCTTTTCATTTTTTTTATTTCTACTCACAGTGTAGAATTTTAATTGAAGATTTTCATGTCAAATGTAAGATAATAATCTGATATTGTAGAAATGAAAAAAAGCAATTTCTGAAAGAAAGTAAAAACATGCATCAATTTGAAAAAAGTAATCCATGTAGTGTCAATTTATACGCATAACAGAGATACTTGCACTACAAAGTGGTGAATCTCCATAAGAACGATGGTTAAACTATATTTCATTTTGTATCGCGAATTTAAAAGCAATTCATAAATTGCATTTTGTCAAAACTAATTTTTCCCTGTTCTGTGAATAATATTTTGTGATTCAAGTTATTCTTAGGGCTGTTTCTTTTACAGAAAGTAATTAGAAAAGATAGAGTTGCATTAAATGCAGTACATGCAAAACGTGGATTTATATTGCCCAATAAATAATAATCGAGGAGAGGTGAGTGTGTGGGGAAGAAAACTTCGAGTTCGAGATAATTTTTAAGCCATGTATGACATTAGGTGTAAGTTGTGTACAATAATGGATGTACTAATTGTATAGTAAGGTAATATATATATATATATATATATATATATAAAGATTTATATATTAAGTATTCTCTATACGTACAGAAAAGTTGCTTCAGGGTCTTCACTTTATTGTAAAGTGATCATATACTGACCATGTGTTCATGACAGATTTCAAACTTTTTTTTTAACCGAAATTAAAACTCTAATACCTTGATGCGTTCAAATAAAATTGTCATTGTAATCGAATAATGTTGAAGAAGAGACTTAAAAACAAAGATTTTAAATAAAATAATTTGAGTAAGTTCCTTCTTTCTAACTGCAGGGACATAAATTTCTGAATTATAATAATGCTTTGAGATTTTTTTCAAAGTTGAATCTGTCTTGGACGCATAAGAGGCAGATTACAAGTAATATAAAAAAAATATATGTCAGCTTTTAGTGGATCTAGTATAGATTTAGATCGCAGCATCGTGCACCATGTTGACTGAATTCTAGGGATAAAAGCACTGCACCAGCACTTTTTTGATCCGCACTCTAAAAAAATAGTTTTTTAAAAGAATATACTTCAGATGAGATATTTCTTGTTTACGAAAACTACGAGCCTTACTAATTGACTTAGACTTTTTCTAAGCATTAAGATGACTAGTGGTATTGTTGGTAACATCTTTGACAATCGATTCTTTAAAATTTTGCATTCTTTCTCACCTCCGGTCTTTGCCTTTTCTTTTTTCTGCTATTTCAAACATTGTGAACTGTATTATGTTTTTCAAACCAAATTTTCTTCACATTTTCTATTCTGTATTATTTCAATACATATTTAGTATATGTTTGTAAATTTTAACCATTCATTGATTAAATCATTTTCTCGGTTGTTCTAATACAATCGGATGACTGATTATGGTAAATTTAAAATTGTTAATAAAGCACTTGATATTTTCAGTGAAAACACTGAAATGTTCATGGTTTTGTCACTATATTTATTAATTACGTCAAAATAGATTAAGGTTTGAAAATACATATTCATGAAAAGGCAAAGTATCCATCTTAATTTATTCAAATGATCTAATAGTGAGAAAATAATTATTGTTTATTAGCAAAGCTTGCTTTTTTGACAGTTCAAGCATCCATAAGACAATAATGTATCACTGACAATAACAGTCTTCCTTAGTATCCAGGCAACAATTAGTTGTAAAAAAATGAAAAACGTAATAATAATAACCGACAATACTGTGTGAACAGACAATAAATAGGTTAAGGAAATGTTCCAATACGGACAATAACTTGTTGTTAGGATTTAGAATAAGATTTTGGTGTAGGCTTACTAAAAAAAAAGGAAGTAAAATTCCATTTCGAATAATTATTTTTGCTTCAAACGTAGCAAAATAAATATGCAATCAGGATAAAAATAAACTTTAATAAAAATTTACATATAAGAAGAAGTACGTTCAGTGGTGAGAAAAACCTCTAAACGAAATGTACAACTCTTCCTCTTATTATGATTTCATTGGATAAGTAATTAAATATCTTATAAACAAAAGATTGTAATAATGTAAATAAGTATAGTAAGAAAATATTATGTCGACAAAATTAATATTTTTCTCTTATGAAAGTTTGAAATTTTTTCTACAATTTTTAACTTTTGATTGTTCATAAATTGATACCTAGTATTAAAATGATTATATCGTTTGAAAATAGGCGAATTAAACTAATAATTTTTGAAAATTATATATGAGGACGCTCGCATAATATTTTTCTCACTTGCAAATATTTTTCGTAATACAGAAAAAATATAACTATAAATAATCATAATCGTATTAGATATACATATAAACTGAATTATTGATAAGAAAGTCAGACGAATATTAACAGTTAAATTTCTGATGTTAAATTTTGACGATTGTATTGGTCAAATAATTTTGGGAGAAACGAGAAATGATTAACATATAAACAGTTGATAATTAATTAATTAGGTTAATGACAGATAATGATAGTTGTACTTCATCATTTTCTTAATTTATAAATTGAAAATCAGTATTTGAAATACTTTTTAAAAAAACAGGCTAAAACTTCGAGTCAATGATGATAGTCAGTATGCGAGGTACAGGTTTCATTGGCATCTAAAGTAGATCTAATATTGATAATTGCAAACAGTTAATTCACGTTAATTTTTATATTGTATTATGATAATGCAATTTTTTTATTCATTTACGATTTCATGTATCAGAATAGTGTACAGTGCAATCAAATGGATAATTGTGTTGCAAAGTTCAATCTATTATTTATATAAAATTATTTCCCGTTTTGAAATTTGTAAACGCTCACATTCCCCGTGATAAGTACACTTTTGACATTCAAAGAAAAACTGTATAATAAATGCATCTGAGATAAATCTGGCAAATATTCTCTTTGACTGTATTTGTGTAGAGAAATGCCCCGCACAAATACAGGTGCAACTGAATGAGGTAGTTTCCTAAAACGAGCCTCTGCTAAATTACATAACTACTCCTGTCAAGTCAATGTTAAATAGTCAAGTATTATATATGTAAAATAATCTACATTACAGAATGGATAACACTAACTATATAATACATATATACATATATATATATATATATATATATATGCGTATTATATTGCAAAAATCGTTAATCAATAAATACATGTATGGTAAAACATTGAGAAAAGAAAGTAGAATTAATATTTTTAAGAGTAGCAACAGTGAAAACTGTTTCTATATTCTGAGCTTGTACGAATCTAAGTACAAAAGTATTTCTAATCATAATTACTTTTGATTTAATTCCCATTGAATTTTATAATGAAAATAATATTTCAATTTCCGGTGCGATTTTTAAATCTATAGTCAAATTTTGCTATTATTTGTAGCTTGTACGAATAGTTCTAAACCATATTTTGTAGATTGATTCCTGCTTCCATTTGGTATAAGCTCTAAATGCTTGCGGAGTTGTAGACTATCAATATTTATGTTAAAGCTCACAGAAATGTTATTTTATGAGAATTCCGGAAACTCAAAATTAATTTATAATAAAAATCTAATACGATACAGTAAGAATAAAAATTATGTACAAACTGTGATTTAAAAATAATTCTGAAGAATTTGTCATTCTTCCTGTAGTACGAGAAAAACAGGTTTATTTTCATTGCAATTTCTTCTTTCGATATATACCAAATGGAAAATTTTTACAAAAAATATAAACTAAAAAATATATATAGGATATGGCTATAAAGTTCATGTAATAAGTGAAAACAGTTTTAATTAGGACTGTGCAAAAAATGTTGGTATTTCTAAAAACCGAGACTGAATGGCTTTTGGAAAGCAATAGATTTTCTCATGAGTTTGGAAATAAGTTACCGTAAGCCCACGTTGCTATACGGCATTTAAAATTGTTTGTAACCAAACCAACCTCGTGCACAGCCTTAGTTAAAATTTCAATGAAGCCCTATTTTGCATAAACCTGTAAAAATACGAAAAAAACATAAAATGGCTGCTTGTTTCTTATATCGTTAAGTATACTCGAATTTTCAGCGTTTGCTGAAGTTTCTAGCAAACAGATTGTAAACAGCTCATAACTTGAATATTACAACTGCACGCACAGTCGGAATACTTTAGGGTAAATTCTGTAGGAAGTAAAAATTAGCTCAGGCTTCGATATATTCTATAAGAAACTAGTCTATGCCTGACTAATCTTGGTATACATAGCTTTAGTGTCTAGTTATCTAACTGCAGTGAGAATGTCTCCATAAGAAATAACAAATCGATCAATCATTTAAAATTTGAAATTGTCACGAATACTATATTATAATTATTATACACATTACACATAATAGTATCTTTATAAGTTGTCGCTTAGACATAAATTCTTCATAATGCTGACTGAACGAAATGGAATTTGCTTTTTGGATCAAGCAGCCCGTTGGCATTGTTATTTTGAAGCCTCCTTTGAAGATAGGGCTGAAATTCCGAAAACTCCACATCAAGATTCTTTCAAAGTAAAACTGTTAAATTATTCTTTGGCCAAATCATTTAAAAAAATCTCATTGCTATTTTAAATTTTGTTTCAAAAAATCGTTTTTAAAATATATTGAAAAATATTGGTTGTAAGGGAAAATGTCCCGAGGAAAAGTTGTAAGTGCTAAAAAATGTATCTTTTTTGTATCAAATTTTTTATCTTTAACTTAATAGATTTCTAGAAAAAAAGTAGAAAAAATACAACCTCTAGAAACTGTTTTTCTATAATAAAATAGAATCCAAGACCCCATGAATAAAGTTATAAAAAATGAAAAACGGTATCGACAGGAACTGATAGTAAGTTTATATATTGACCCTTATAATATTTACAACAACAAAAAAAATGTAAACTAGCGAGCTAAATAGTCAAAATGTTTAATCAATATTGTCCCTTGAAGCCAATTTCAGAGTAAGACGTTAGGGAGTTTTATAGTTAAAACATAATCACAAAAGTAACAAAACAAAAAGGTCTTCCAGAATGTATTCATTAACATCTTTGAGGTTCATTTTTGTGAAATTATTCTCCTTCATGAACGAAGAACTTCTTTTCATAAAATTTTCAGAGTCTTATTCATAGATAAGCTATGAAAAAAATAACAAAAATCGACAAAATCAATTCGATTATCAAACTTAAGTTATACATAAAAAAGTTCATTCCGATTTTGTAGTGTATCCATAAAATGAAACTAATTTCTAGAACAATTTTAATTTCCGATTGTAGACTTATTACGTAAGTAAATCTAAACTTGTTAAGCACGTGGACACTTTTTATAATTCATGAATTTTTATATATTTTTCTTATAATATATAATTTTGCAAAACTGTAAAATGGTCTTTTCAAAATTAAAAATGTAATAATTATGTATAAAATTATCTTCTGATTTCATATATAAACAAAAAATGATGAATTAATATCACTAGAACATAAATAATCAGTGAAATATGTATTTGCTGTATCAAAAGTGAATAAATCCATTTTCATTTTGTTAATAACTTCAAAACAGTGTAAAATTCAAAACATTTTTTGAATTTCGTTTATTTAACAGATTGGCAGATTATAATAGCCCATACCAAATTTCATTTCTATGAATGGATTTCAAGACATATCCTTGAATATTGAGAAATGAACTCATGTGGATTTATCATGTTTTGTTCGCTTGCTCTTCATTCTACCCTATAACAAATATTTTTCGAGATATGTCGAAAAAAGTGTTTTTAGAAAAAGTTTGAAATAGCCATACCAAATTTTCTATTGGTTTGATCAAAAAATCCTTTTAGAGTTTTTTCTTTAGTATCCAAAAGGAAAATCTAGGTGCTGTCAAGTCAAAATTTTGAGGTGCCGTTTTCGAAAGTTTATCCAGAAATTAGAATAGACAGTGACATGTAATAAATAGCTATAATAGTTGGAGTAACGAGAAAATGTGGTTAATTGAAGGTGTATCTTGAACTAAGCAGAGAATTATCTGACAAGCTGCTACCTGTAATGTTTATTGAAGTACATAAAGATATAAGTTATATAACGATACACGTAGAACTTAGTGTATAAAACAATATATATGAGATGCAAATTGTTTATCTTGTAATATACAGTCCCCAAAAATTTTGCTCTGTTGACAATTCTAGATTTTTAAAAACTTGTTTCAAGAAATAAATAATAGTTTGCAAAACATTAGAAAGTGTGTATTAATGTGTTAAATATTTTATAATATTATAGCAAATAAATAATAATTGGTTTTGTTTGAAATTGTTAAATTCGTTGTGCTTGAGTAGTTCAGTTGAAATATTAGCTAGAAAATTAATTGAGTTATATGAATTGGCTTCTAACCCAATAAGTAACAGAGCAAAACTGCACTGTTAAAAACGTCTGCTGAAAACTTCCAATAAATGTATTGGAAGTTTATTTCCGAAATGTAAGGTAACGCTACAATACAAAATTTTGGAATTTACAAATGCTGGTATTGTTATGGTACCACACATATATTGGAATTTTACAATACATGTCCCGTAGCCAGAAACACTTCTGTATCATATTAGCGGCTGGATATCTCGACACCTGTTGAACCGAAAAATTAAAAACAAAAAATTTAAATAATTTCTCATAACAATAATGGAATTCACGGAATTGATTGAATCATCGAAATTGATGGAATTAACGGAATTCACGGAATTCAAGGAGTTCATGGAATTCAAGGAATTAATGAAATTCAAAGAATTAACGGACTTTAAGGAATTCGCGAAATTCAAGGAAATCAAGAAATTCAAGGAATTCATGGAATTCAAGGAATTTAAGGATTTCATGGAATTCACGGAATGCAAGAAATTCATTAAATTCAAGAAATTTGTCTAATTTATGGAATTCAAGAATTTAAGGAATTCACGAAATTCGAGAAATTTAAGGAATTCCTGGAATTCAAGAAATTCAGGGAATTCGGGGAATTTAACGAATTCACGGAATCCATGAAATTCTAAAAATTCATGGAATTCATGTTATTCATTAAATTCACAGAATTTAAGAAATTCACGAAATTTAATGAATTCGCGGAATTCAAGGAATTCAATAAATTCATGGAATTCAATAAATTCATGGAATTTAATAAATTTACCTAATTCAGGGAATTCACGGAATTCGAGGAATTCCTGAAACGTGAATATGGAGATTTCGGAAAATTCAGTGCATTTTATGAATTCCGTGAATTCGTGAGTTTAATGAATTCCGTGAGTTCCATGAATTCCATAAATCCCGCGAATACCATGAATTCCGTGAATTTCGCGAATTCCATGAATTCCGTGAATTCCATAAATTCATTGAATTTCATGTATTTCATGAATTTCGCGAATTATTTGAATGTCATGAATTCCGTGAATTCCATGAATTTCATTAATTCCATAAATTTTACGAATTCCTTAAATTTCACGAAATCCGTGAATTCCACGAATTCCGAGAATCCCATGAATTACGTGATTCCGTGAATATAATAAATTCCGTGAATTCTATGAATACCATACATTCCGTGAATCCCACGAATTCCGTGAATTTTATGAATTCCGTGAAATAAATGAATTTTGTAAATTCGGTGAATTCTGTGAATTCCATAAATTCCGTGAATTTCATGAATTCCATAAATTTCGTGAATTCCTTACATTTAATGAATTCCATGAATTCTGTGAATTTCATAAATAAATTTTGACTTATACTCATAAACGCTACAATACATGTTTTGGAATGCTTGACGGTGACTTCACTATTTACAGCCCTTATAATACATGTATTGGAATTTCGTCATTCCAATACCGTGTTTGCAATTTTACCTTACGCTTGTATTGTAGAAGTGTTGGAGAATTTCAAACATTTTTAGCAGTGCTGGGTTCTTGAATGTGATCGCTTATTGTACAATCAATGGTCGATATTATACATATTAATATATTATACAATATAATGTAATCTACAATAAAATAAAATAAGAGAGATACACGCGGATATAGTGAAATGTTTGTATGTGAGAATATGTAACGATGTTGATATGTTGACGTTTTGCTGTGATGGTTACATTTAGAATTATGTTATAAGCAATTGCTGTGTATCCTATAGTCTTCTTGTTCCCTGAGAAAAATGTTTGTTTCTGACAATAAAACGATTTGTTTGCTATGTAAAAACAACAGAATTTTAGTTCCTTCAACCAAACTTATGTTGACCTAACAAAAATGTTGTTAAACTATCAAAATTTTGGTTTTGGTTAGATTACTATTTGCTTTGGTTCAACAAAAAGTTTGTTGAAAGAACCAATGTACAAAGTACAATGTACTTCACGCCCTATGGATTCAGATCTTAGTGATGCTTTGAGAAATTGAAATATTCGCGAGATGTCAACAAAATTGCGTAACAGCTATCGTAACAAAATCGTTTTTTTTTTGTTCGAATCAAAAATTTTTCTCAGTGCCTGATTATGATTAGGATTTGATAGCGGTAAGATTTCGATGAAATAGTTTGCGTCACTACTTAATCATTGTTTGTTTAGAATATTATAATTATATTGCAAAATTTTGTTCCTAAAGAATTACTTTGACAAATTATTATCAATACATATTGCAGCCTTGAAAAAGCCAGATTACACTTTTCGCAAAATAATTAAGGTGTATGCTTATATTGTAAGGAGAAGATTTCCATTTTGAAGTCAACTTTTCGAGCCCCTGATATGAAATACATTTTTTGATAATCGAGATAACAACTACTACGAAAAGAAAATTTTGAAACTTGACTGTATTAGACGTTTTTTCAAGTGATGATATTCTTTATCGAATTTTCTAAAAATGGCAGAAAGTTGACTTTATGATAGGTTGAATCAGCTTATGTATGTGCTTTACTGGCGTAATGTCAAACTGTACTGTAATCTTTCGATTTATACGAGATTTTAAAAGAAACTCCTCTCGCTGGCCGAGAGTTCTAGGAATTCATCTACGTAATTAAAAAGTACTTATTTTACAATTTCACACTCAATGTCCTTACATCTGTACTTAAGATCTGTGCCACAAACAATAACATTTCATGCATACAAAATATTCAGTCACTTAGTTAAATTTTACAAAATCTGTTTTCTGATTTGACTGTTATTCATTCAACCACAGATGAGAACTAATTTATGGGAATTATATATTTACAGAATTACAAAAAATAAATTAATAAAAGTACAGACTTGATGACAGATGTCGAAAGATATATGTTAAAAAAAGGCGCATATTTTTGCAGATTGATGATAATATAGGCGGCTTTGTAAACGCTTTTGTTTGATACTAATTGATGAGATGAAGAGAATGTATTTGTGTATACCTATGCATATGTATTGAGATGTGTAGAATTAGATTAAGTATTTGCGCAAACATTCATTGCTGTATTTCCTATGTGAAATATAACAATAAGAAATCTGTAATGCGAAACATATCGTCATGACAGAGAAAGATTAAATAGAGAATTTGCTATTATAAAGACCATACGAAGTAGCATAAAGACCCTTTGATCGTTTTCGCTGTGTGAAATGTGGGTAGATAATAAATAAATGATTACATTTTAATTGATAAATACAATCTGCAAAAATAAATTTGAGTGCGGAAAGCGAAGTTCGAAAAATACCTTGTACAAAAACTACGTATTTAGCGTTGTAATTACGATAGAAGAAAAATATATGATGAATATTGATATATGATATATTTATGGAAGATGCGTGTTGACAGAAATAAATGGTGTACTAACACATTAAATTTCCACATTTCTTCACCTTCCTGTATAATATTATCTTTTATGCTTATAACACAGAAAAAACGAAGGGCACGTAACACCACTGGCGGACTGGCAATAGGTTGGGATGCGGGAAACCCCGCCGGCACCCACCCTATCAGGCACAAAAAACAATGGTGGTTTCTGCCTTTTTTTGCTTTTCGGGAAGGCTTTGGCAAATCTCTTTTCCTTATTTTCTCAAACTTTCAGCTCAAAATCTCATTTTGTGTGGAATTGGTATGATATAAGAAAATGTCGATAAAGTAGAAATCGGATGAGTGTAGCACGCTCTTCAGAACATGTCAAACGTTAGTCGATTCCTACCTTACCAACGTTTTTTTGGAACAACTTACAATAATAAATTTGGAAACATTTAAACGTTCCCCAGTACTTTTATTCAATTTCGTAAATTTTTAATTCGATAACACATTTCGTGTGGACGTAATATGTTCCAAAAAATATGTCGGTAAGGTAGAAATAAGGTAACGTTTGACATGCCCTCAACCTGATTTCAAAGTGCACTCTATATTCTTATCTGCAGTAAAAATTGCCTTCACGTGGTAAGATTTATCCTCAAGAATTTACCTTGTCTACTTATTGTATCTTTTTTGTTTCAATATGAAAAAATCGAATTTTACTCACTCAGGAAAAACGAAACTCAAAATTAGACGTCTATTTATTTCTTGATAATATTTATATTCTCGAATTTATCTACAATTCTAAAAGGCATAATCCTCAGCATGATGCGATACTTACCATGTGAGTCATATCAGTATCAATCATATCTCTAGGAATTTTCTACAACATAATTAAATATTTTTAGCTGGAACTTTGAGAAATCGTAAAAAAACATGGAAATAGACTTTTGTACACACTTCTATTTTGGGAAAAAAATTAGGTGAGTTCCTGTTTAGCCAACCAGATAATTTTTTGTTTAATTCTTCAAAAAAGAAAAATGCACAAACTTCAAACTTAAAATGTTTTTAATTTTGCTGTATTCTACTACGATTTTCGAATTTATCGATAAATGATACATTCCTTCACTCCAACGGCTACACGATATTCTGCGTTACCGGCGAAAAAAGGGTCGGTAATAGTCGGTGAGTACATCGAATGTTATTTCAACACCCGGTAGAAGATGTCGCGGTTGATCGGTTTCAGAACCCTCTCACGGAGGGGCTAATCGACTACATACCAATTTAGGAGGGAAAAAGTTCGAAAATTCAAAATGCATGAAAGAATCTATTATTTATATAGTTTTACTCTGGATTTATCAGAAAAACTATTTCCAACCATTTTTTGAATTTACTGCGGAATATAAAGGCGCTTAAGGTTGCTACTTTCTGGAACTCCTTTCTTAATATAATTCTAAAAAAAGTGGCCTGAAAAAACTTGTGTGAGTTGCATTCCATGTGAAAATTGTGCTTATGAGAATAAAATTAATGAATTTACAAAGAATACACCAATTTTCCAGCGAAACTGCAAAATATTAAATCCCTGTCTTTACTGAAACAGATTTACTAAAATTTTATCAATTCTTTTCAAAGGGTACGACTTTTGTATGTATGTCAAATTTAGTCTACTTTAATTGATGAGCAATTCCATGTCAAATCATCCGAAGAATTTTAGCAATTCTTAGTAATTTTTATGAAAATTCTAGTATCCGTTCTCTTGGGTGTTGTGAGAAAAATCCTGATATAATTATGGGAAAAATAAACAAACTTAAAAAATATTCAAAATTGAAAACTTTGGTCCTTTTCTGTAAGCTTTCATAATTTTGATGATTTTAATGATATTATGGTCTTTTTCTATTAAATTATTCGTAATAGGACACAGTTTTGGAAAAATATTTTTTGAACAAACAAATTTCAAAAACTTTTTGAATTTTTTAAAAATTAATTTTTAAATTGAATTTCTGAAGAAAAAACAGTATTTATTTCCTTCATTTTTCATATAGATAGCTTACAATGTCCTCTACAAGCATTGTGAATATTAAAATGGGATCTCCCTCAGTTTTCGAGAACTATATTAAAAACGTACGCTATGGCATGGTGTGCTCAGCGCCCGAGAGTTTGAACTCTGAAGTTCGTGCATACGATTATAATATCCTTCTATCGTTCGTCTATTACTCTATTGTTTACATGATTTTTTACGTAAAGGACAGACTTAAGGAGACCAAAGTAGTGTAACCGAAAATGAACACATTTTTGTTGTATGAAAATGGTTACAATACTTCCCGTTCCCGTGTCTGGCGCTAGTGCGTATTGAATGGTGGTTGCCTTTGTTGATATTGAAACATTTTGAATTATTTACAATTGTGATATGTGATTTATAGACATAAATTGTTACAGACATAAAAAAGTTTTAAATAATTGTATCCACCGCGAAACATCTTCTTTGAAGTGTGTGTAATTGTAAAGATCCTGCAATGGTCGAGGTAGGTACTTTTGAATTATTGCGCTAACGAATTAACATAAACTTCGCGGTATAGAGATGTGGATGGAGAATAATTAAGATTTTGATTTCAACGTGAAAGTCAGGATTATTATATTTTATGAATATTGAATTTTTAATCAGTTTAAAATGCATATCCGGGTTTCTGATGTTGCTAAAAGATCACATTTTTCTCTCTTCAATCCTCAGCATCAGGTTGAAGGAAAATACATGACGGCGGCCATCGATACGCGTACCACACTAGCGCCGCGCTCGAGAAGATCTAGCATTTCGATGCGTTATTGTACATTGTACATCCAACAAAAAATGCTCGTTTTTGATGAAATCAATGTACAGGACTTTGGGCTCATTATGTCTATTCTCCATGGTTTTTCACATCATGTGCATCGTTTTGGCATACGTTTTCAATTATTTCTCGAAAACTAAGGGAGGTCCTATTTTGATATTTACAGCGCCAGTAGAGGACATTGTAAGCTGTCTATATATGCACAAAATAAATAAAATAAAAGTGTTTTTTTCTTCCCCAAAAATTTAGTTTAAAAATTAGTTTTTGAAAAATCCCAGAAGTTTTTGAAATTTTTTTGTTCAAAAAATATTTTTTTCACACTGCTTCCTATTACGAATAATTTTTTAAAAATCACCTTAATGTCCTTAAAATCACTAAAGTAATGAAAGTTTGAGAGAAAAAGGATCAATATTTTCAATTTTGAATATCTCATAAGTATTTGATTTTTTCGAAAATTATTTTAGGATATTTCTTTCAACACCTAAGGGATCGCATACTAGAATTATCATCAAAATTACTAACAATAGCTAAAATTCTTCAGATGATTTGACATGGAATTGCTCTGATATGAGTGCAACTTCCAGCATCTAAAACGAATACAACATAAGATATTTCACGGAAACTAAAATTAAATTCTTTTTAGGCCAATTTTTAATATAACATCACTCTAATTTACAAAAAACTGACTTTCTGCACCTTCATTTAAAAAGATATTAAAGCCTTCTGAATGTTCCATGATGTTTGTTTATTAGAGGCTTTTTTGGATTTCAAAAGGGTTCATACAAATAAACATTAAATTTCCAAATTCAAATTCTTATTTATTATATTATTACTTATTTACATTATTATTTATTTCATTACTTATTCCTTCTGATTGAATTTCCAATTATTCCAACGAAAATATACTTAGAAACCCCACAACAACATAAACATAAAAAATTTGCATTCCTTAAAAAGGGGTACAATGATTTTTTTTCATTCTCGGTTAAAAGACTTGAAATACTCAGGATACATGAAACATATTCAGGAAAAAAACTAAGATGGGCAAGCGCTTTTTAGTCAAAATTAACTCATCAAGCTATTAGCCGTGCGTAATACATATTTTTTCTCGATTTCGCGTTGAAATATTTATGTTCAAAAATCCTCCAATAGGAAAAATCTATTGATCTAGCTTCATTGGATTAACAATTAATGAAATTTTATTAATTCATACTATTGAAAGAAATGTTCATTTCTTATAAAATTATTTAGTGCAACTTTACATCTGTATCTTGTTATTACTACTGTCGTGAAATTGTTCATAATTTCATTAAAAAATAGTGAATCAAGATTTCTGAATAATATTCTATTGTAGACCTATATCTACAATGAGAAATTCAGAACAAATTTAAAAATTGATAAATAGATGAAGAGTTGTTAAACAACGTTTTCAACCATTCAAGTGTCACTCCATGGCACTTGTGACATTATTAATAAAATAATTTGTATCCACATGATATGCATGTTTTCCTGTTAGGATTTATGTATCATTTCAGTACTCATTAAATTTCTATGTTGTAAAGAAATAATTACAAAATCTCTTTTAAAGAAACATGTGAGCCTCAGATTGAATGATAAAGAAGCAAGGTAGATTTCACGCGGATAAATTTCAAATCCTATCTCGTGCCCCACTTGTTCCAATCCCACCAATTCGAAACCGTCTTGCTCGGTACCCTTTTATGAATAGACCCCACGTCGGCATCCGTATAATGTCACATCGAATGCAACGCAAAACGGTGTAAAATGCGGATTACGCCCCTACAATTCGTCAGAATGATTTTTTTCCGAGGATTATGCACCCTAGATCTGTGACATCATTTTTTCTAGGAGTTATCTTCAGGAAAGGATTTTATGGATGATAGCTTCGTCTTAAAAACTTAAGCCTAGAACGGTGAACATTATTTCTCATTATTTTAAAACATATATACATTTCTGGTTGATTACTATAAATGATTACTTTGTAATCTACTCATTTTATATATTAATGCAGTCTATGTTATATGAAATAAGTAAAGTGGCGATTGCTAATAAATAATATTCCATAAACGAACTAATACCTTGCTGAAAATTAATGCGAGACTTGTGGAGTCGAAAGTATGGGAGGATGGTAGGGGTGTTAACTCGAAGTCTTAAATGAGCATACTGCATGCTGTGGTTCTAATTAAAACAAACGCGATTACAAGTTTTGACTTGCATTTATAATCACGATTCATACGTGGCCAAGAACAAGTAATAACGAGGATTTGTTTTTGAATTCAAAATGACACTTTCTATATTTTGATTAAAAAGCAAAAGCACATAACTTAAGATAAAAGTAAAAGTACCGACGTCGTAAGCCCATACAATATAGTAGTAATGTGTGGTTCCCTACTTGGGCCCATATAGTATATAAGGCCTTTGTTTCAGGCGTCATTCACTCTATTGTCACTCTGTTTACAAACTAGCTAAAGTCCTAGCATGCTACTCTAGCTTCCTTCACGTCCATGCATTTTTTCATGCAAGCTCTCGTGTTTCTATGGCTTCTTCTGCCTCTTCAGATTAATGTCTCATTCACACACTGTTATAGAAATTTCTGTAGTAATTTTACTATAAATGTAATGGAAGCAATATGCATATACGTATAGTAAATTTAATATACCATCATCTTGTAAAGTTAACATACATGTAAAGTAAAACAGAGTGCGTGAAAGTTGAAAGTTCTTTGATGCACACAAATCTTGTCAAATATTTAAAACTAAAGTAATAACCTACAATTCATCGACCAAATTCATATTTATAATAAAAGTGCAACGTACAGGTGGGATTTTCTTCAAAATTCACTGTAAATATCAGAATTTTACCAAAAAAAACGCTGCTTTTACGCTAGGTGTCTTAATTATTCGCTTAATTAAACTTTTCCACTTAAAACCCAGCATAATTTATGTTTAACTAAAAAAAAGTGTCATGCCTTATTATTTGGAATTGACGACTACTGCGCCATAATTAATTTTAATTTGTTTAAAGTGAAATTACCTAACTTTTCTAAGAGTTGACCAATATACATGTACATGAAATTTACTATGCAGCCTCTTAATTACTATTTCATGGACCGAGTCTTTAGATTTACTATACAAATATATAGTAAATGTATATTAAAATTTCAAACATTTTTAACAGCGCAGATTCTAACCATTCTTTTGGCGGTCTACCTCTGGGCATTCTGTCATTTACTTTACCTTTATACACTTGTTTGGTCAGTCGTTCATCTTTCATTCTTTCAACATGTCCGAACCATCTTAACTGATTTCTTTCCCATATGCCAACTAGTGTCTCTCCTGCATCACATTCTTTGATGATTATCTCGTTTCGGACTTTGTCCATCAGAGTTTTCCCGCATATTGTGCTCAGAGGTTTGATGCCGATCGCGTTAATTTTACTCTTGTCCTGTTCTTGACATGTCCATGTCTCGTTACCGTATAATACAGTCGCTACAAATATAAAATTATGTATGGCCATTTTAGCTTTTTTTAATATGTTATCATTTCTGAGAATGAACCCTGCTCTACCGATAACCTTCTCACCCTCATTTATGCGCCTATCTAACTCTCCATCTATTTTTCCTAAGCTAGTGAATAGGCTACCTATAGATATACGTACTTGTCAACTTGTTCTAATCTCTCATCATTTAGGACAATGCTGCACATTGTTTTCTCACTTTTTCCTTCAAACACCATGATTTTTGTTTTATTCACGTTAATTTTAAGGCCCATGTTCCTCATGCTTGTATTAAGTTTTATTCAACATTCTTCGCAAGTCCTCCATTGATTCTACCATAACAATCTTGTCAGCTGCGAAAGCTAACCCACGTACCCTGCGTCCTGACTCTGTACTCTTCAAGGACTTCCCAAAGTTTACTTCTATTCACCTTGCCAAATGCTTCTTCTAGGTCAACAAATGCACAGAAAACTTTCTTTCCCACTCTCAAGCTTTTTTCTGTGATCATTCTTGAGCTAAATATCTGATCTGTATATGATCTACCTGGCATAAATCCTTTTTGGACTTAGCGTATCTTTTCTTCTGTAATTTTCATTACCCTACGAATAAGTATTTTTAATTATATTTTACTTACGGTACTTAATGAGCTGATACCTCTTTAATTATTGCACTTGCTTTTATCTCCCTTTCTTTTGTATATTGGTGCGATAATCGCTTTTCTCCAATCGTCTGAGACTTCTCCCGTCTCGATACATAAATTTATCAATTAGTACAACCTGTGAGGTATATACTCCCCACCGTATTTAAGCATTTCAACGCTAATATACTGTCTACACCAGCAGCCTTACCGTTTTTTAACTTCTTAACTATATCTCTAACCTTAGTGACACAGACTTTCTCAATTGGGTTTCCTAATGCATTATGTTCTATGACGCAGTTCTGTTACCCTATATATCTTCACCTAATAATTCTTCAAAGGAGTCTTTTAAAGCGTCTGCTATACCGTCTGTATCATATAGCATTCCACCTTTGCTGTTTCTCATGCTGACAAACTCTGTACTTTTACTTTCCTTCATCTCTTCAAATAATAGTTTCATTCTGGTTCCTTCAAAGTCGTATTGTATTTTTCTCTCTTCTTCTGTTCTAATTTTATCTTTACTTTCCTTGACTAGTCGCTTAAATATTGTGCGCAAAAGTAACTAGAGTGTAAAAATTGTGTATAAGGAAGTAACTTGTGTATCACAAAGTAATTATAGCCGACTTTCCATTCTCTCATTTCATTCATACTCTTCATCATGCATTTCTTATAAACAATTTACCACCACACTTTCCTGTCCTGGCATACCCAACCTTTTTGAAAGAGTTTTTTATGAAACATGCACGATTTCAGCCCTTTTCGACGCCTATGATGCGGGGCCAAAGCTCTACTTTTTACTCTCTAGGGACTGAAAAGTGACGTCAGAGGTGAATAATGAAAAATATACATCTATGAGCTCGCATTTTATGATTATCAGCCCACTCACCGTAAAAACTGTGAGGAAATTTTGGTTGCAGATAATAGAATTTTGCGGTTATTCATGGAAAGTTACCATATATACCTGTAAAATTACGATGAATGACCGACATTTTCCATAAATTTCAGGAAATTTATGGAAATTTTCAAAAATGAATTTCGGATAAGTTACCATATTTATCTGTAAAATTACCATGAATGAGCGAAACTATAGAAATTGGAATATGGAAATTTTTAAAAATGAATTTTGAGTAATTTATGGTAAGTTACCATATTTACCTGTAAAATTACCATTATTCGCGGAAAATGTTCATAAATTTCCGGAAATTTATGGAAATTAAAAAAAAATAATGTTGGCTAATTTATGGTAAGTTGCCATATTCTCCTTAAAATTAACATAGATGACAGAAAATTTCCATGAATTTCCGCAAATTTATAGACATTTTTTAATTGAATTTTGGGCCATTTATGGTAAGTCACAATAAATCACCTCTAAAATGACCAGAAATTAGGTTAACATTAATTTCATGCTTCATTATACAAAATCTAATATGGACTGAAATCATGACTGTATTTCGAGAAATATCTGAAGTCATCCATTCGTTATAAAAAATATCGTATGCGCCAAGGGGGAGAAGCACTTTTTCTCTTCCTAGGTGCATAATATACTATTGAAAATTGTTGTCAACGTTTCTTGAATATGACAAAAGAACTTGCAAATCATCGTAATGGCATTTTTAATTTTGATGAAAATTAAAAAAGTGATATGCTTTTCAATAAACACATTGAAAATTTTCATAAATTAGGAAAAAAAACTATTTTTCTGATATATTTTCAAACTATCCCAACGCAATTATTCGGGTAGATCGAAATTCAAAAAGTAAGATCATTTTTATAAAAATACTCTTTTTTTAGGGACCCGCAATTTTTATTTGTGATTAGATTAGTATTAAGAAAAGTAGATTTAGTTATTAGTAATTGGTAGTTTATATTTGGAAAGTAAATTAGTGGATTTCAACAAGATTTGGAAATTATCTTTATAATATTTTTCGGTTGGACACAAATTTAAAAAGTTTTAGATGATTAATAAACAAGTAAATTAAATATACACTGGAGCCTGGAGATAAGCACGGTTTTGAGCATAGTTTCAAGCATATCTCCGCGCCATCTAAGCGTAAACAGTCTATTTTGTGTGAATCATTTCCTAATATTACGCAATACACGCGCGTGAGTACCCGCGCACTGCTCCTTTGTTCCTACGCTGCTGGTGTTTCACGCATGCGATTGAGCAGTTAGTGAGCACTGCCTCCCTTGCTCCACCCATCGCCACATTCCGAGGCTACATGAGGCCAGCAGTTCTAGAAATAGCTTAACACGAGGCTTCTTATCTCCAGGCCCCAGTGTATTGGGATATTTTTGAAACGAATTGGTTTTATTATCAAAGAAAACCGCCTGTATAAGCTAAATGTCAAGCTCGAAGCGAGAATGTTACAATGAGAATGTAATCGTCAAAGCCGCAAGTGCTTCGAGAACCGTGTTTAAAAACAAATTGAAAAATCATTTCAATTCAATTTATGAGTGCAGTTCATCAGGGGTTTGAATCACATTTTGCGATAAAGGTTACAATAGTTATGATCAGACAGCAATCATATTTTTTAAGGCATTGCCAGACTTTAGAGTGAATCAAGTTAAATTTTTATGTTTCCCTTAATTAATTTCCAAACTTTTTTACATTCAATAGGAATATTTTCTTGTAAAATATAAGGGGTAAAGTTTCAAAAGTTCAAAAATTATTCCAAAACAAAACTGAATGGAAAAAATTGGTTAAGTTAAAATAAGGCCATAAGACTGTGAGCGAGACTGTGTGTGTCGCCCTCTAAGTAGCCGCAATGCCTCCAGCTTGCTACTATGTTTGCGGCTGGATGTTTTCAATATTTGAGCAAACGCATTTTTCAGTTTTCGCGTAAAACAAATATTTTATTAGATTTTCACTTTTCAATACTTGAATTTACGTATCTTCTAAGAAAAATTTCCAAAAATGTTACATCGTAGGAAAACGATAATTTATAACAAAATAATGAACAATTCTGAAGGCTGAATCTCCTCGCCTCTCATATTTTGGGGTACTTTTTGATGTAAATCCTTTACCTTTCACGTGCACTTCTTTTATTACAACTCACGTTCTCTGTGCCTCTCTCTCTCACTTTATTTGATGTTTTAAATTAAAAATGATGTTTGAGTGAACATTTTCATTGACATTAAAATGTATATATTTTCAAAAATAATACAAATAAATATTGTTAACAATATTTTAATTTCAGGTATAAACTGTTTTCCTGGGCGATTCTCCGGGTAGCGCGCAGTCCTCTTTCCAATGCGGGGGTTAACAAATCTCTGTACCTTCATTAATTAATAAACATGAAATACAAAAGATGTCTTCCTTTAATAAACTGCAAGACTCGAAGAGTTTGAAAAGCGTCAAATAGAAGACAATTTCGAAATCAAATAAAGAGCTTTTTCTTCCTTAATTATAACTTTATTAATGCTTCTTCTTTCAACTCACAATCAGTGTGCAGAAATCGCAGTGGTGAGCGGACTTTATTAATTTATTACGCGGTGTATACTACGAGCCCACGAGCAGAAATTACGAGAGAAAAAATTGCGAAGTGGTTGCCTCTTTTAATTATTTTGTAATTAAATCCCTGTACTTTGCAACGCAACTTTCTTTCCGATTAAATATTGTTCTCCCCGAACTAGAAATTTTATCCTGAAATGTAGAGAAATATAATCGAGTTATATGCGAAAATTAAAAAAATTCTTTAAGAATACAATATTGTAGTTTATAAACATTTTTCCTGATTATAATTATTATATTATTATTTCATTTATTCGTTTTTTATTAGTTTCTGAAGAACGTGTCGAAAGTCGACCTAAACATATTGTATATAATAATGATTCCTCAAAGGTCTGAAAAGCTTTAATAGAGTAGTATTATTGTATCTTCAATGCAATAAAGCTAATGACTTTTACACAATAAGCTTAATTTCCGAACAGGAGATAATATCATTTTCCATGATAGAATCGCAGAACGTGTAGGGATACGCGATGTAGTATAACCACTCAATTGCTCGACCCACTTAGATTCACCCTTCAATGCTCTATTCGTTAATGGGGTGGTTTGTGAATAAGACATAGGGGATGATAACTGAAACATAACCCGCATCTCTCTTAACGAATCACCAGGAAATATCTATTTTGTAAATAGAATTACTTTCTGAGAATCTGAACACATATCATGAATAAAAATTTAGTGTTCATGGTGTCGATCGGAATGGAAAAACGAAGAAATTTGTTAACTATGAATATTTTTAAAATTGTAAAAGAAAACGAAATGAGAATATAAAATTCTTCAATCTGGCCTTCCAACAACAATTGAAATTATCAAATCTAAAATCATGCAAATTTCTTTTGGGGCCGTTCAGAAACTAAATACTGCACGTTATTTTGAACATTTTTTCCACCACTCTCTCGACCACTCTCCTTCTTTGTCACAGATCACAAAAATTTCTACATTCTCATCAGAGAAGGTATTTGTGTCAAATTTGACCCCCCCCCCCCCCGTTTTTGTGAAAGGTCTTCGTTTTGAGACCCTCTGAACCCGAAAAACAGGTTTTCGCGAATGTGTATGTCTCTGTGTTAGTGCTTCAGTGATTGGATTGTCCTTTGGGATACTCTTTGACTGTCCTAGGATGAAGGTCAAGTTCGTTAGGCAGCTATTTTAGATTGAAATTCAAAAAGACAGAGCATTTTTTAAATTTTTGAGACAATTTTTTTCAACATTTCAAAATTTTATATACGGCTGTTCAGTGTTCATAGTATTTAGAAAAAAGAACAATATATCATAACAAATTACCAGAGTTATAGCATTTACAAAATTCAAAATTTAAAAATTTAAAAAAAATTATAAACAATCAAAAATTCCATTTCGCGGTTGAACTATACAAGATACGAAAAAAAAATGATTAGAAAAAAATGGTGCATTCAAAAATAAAGATCTACAAATCTGTTAATAATCACTTTTTTATAGGACGCGTAGTTTTTGTTTAAATTCGTAAAAAAAACAACATAAAGAATTAAAAAATTAAAATTTCGAACAAGCGACACAAGCTACGAAAAAAAAGTAATAAGACAAATGTTATTCACCAAAAAAAGAGCTATAATTTATTAGGAATCATTTTTTAATAGAATGCGCGGTTTTAGTTTCAATCGTGAAAAATAACATTGAAAATAAAAAAATTAAACATTGGAAAAAAACAAATTAAATTTATGGAAAAACGACACAAGTTGCAATCAAATGTTTAATAATGAAATTTTTTGTCCCCCTTATAGGACGCGCACTTTTGTTTCAGTCATAAAAACAAGACAACGTTATATTGAAGGTAATCTAATTTGAATTAAATTGTATGCTGAGTGTATATAATTGTGCCTAATTGTACTTAAGTGTATGTTACTTAGAAGTGTGACAAAAGGGCTTATAGAATTACGCTGTTGACGGATTGGGACGTAATTACGAGTAACTAAATATTGGTGTTAGGAAATTCGCTAATTTCACGTTTAATCCAAAGTGGAATGTTTCAAGTTTCAACATAAAGCTTGAATCCTCCAAGGTGACGTCACAAGCGCAAATACCCCCACCCCTTTGCAGATCAACATTTTTTCTTCGATTTCATTAAATGAACGGCTAAAATAAAACACAATAGTTGAATTCAGTATAAAACACTTAAAATTTCAAGAAAATAGTTGTTTGGGCATTCAACCAAATAAGACTAATTTTTTACCAAAAGAGATACATTTTTTAACGGACGAGTTGAGTTTTCAAGCTAAAAAGTCGAGTGTTTTAGAGAACAGTTGTGTTATCAATCCGAGAAGATAAATTTTCAACCACAAAAGATAATTTTTCAATCAAATAATTGAATGTTCAATAAATAAATAAAAATTAAACTTGAACCAAACATTTGCATTCACAATCAAATAGTTGAACTTCCAAGCGAAAGGGACGAATCTTCAACAAAATAGTTTAATTTTTAACCTACAGGGATGAATATTGAACCAAATTGTCGAATTTTTGAAGAAAAGAGATTAAACTTCAATCAAAAACAGTTGCATTTTAACCAAATAGTTGAATTTTCAAGCTAAGAAGACGAATATTTTAAAAGAAAGTTAAATGTTTATTCAAAAAAGATTCATTCTCAATGAAAAATATAATAGTTTATAATAACAGTTGAATTCAACCAAGAAGATAAATTCTCAACGGAAAAGGTAATAATTAAACAAATGAAGTTTTAACAAAATACTTCAATCCTCAACCAAAACAGAATATTTTTCAACCAAAGCGATTAATTTACAACCAAGCAAGATTTTTCATTCATCAAATTTTTGAATTTCACCCCAGAAAGGCGAAGCTTACAAAAGAAGTTGAATTTTCCACAAAAAATAATGAATTTTCAACCAAAAAGTTAATTTCCAACCACATAGCGTGAGGAGAGGCAGCGCCGACCGATGAAACAAAGGTGACTTTGCTTAGAACGTCGCTATTATTTAACAATTTTAATTCTACATTGCATTAAATCAATCTATTTTTTGATAGAAATAGTGCTATTCACTAAAATCTTGAAAAATTACGTTGTAATATAAAAATTATGTAGAAAACAGTTTTGACAACGGAAGAATGGAAGATTCGCATTGCAGAAATATAAAGTTTTCAACATTAATGGCAATACTTATACTGTATGAAAATTTGATATTTGGACAGATAACATAATATCACATCATGTAATTATAATAATTAAACGTAATTCAAGTCCAAAATATATTAAATGTCGTAAATAATTCAGGCTTCACCAGGGAGCCAAGCTTGACCAAGATAATGGTTTACTTTACAATTGCTCAGGTGGTACACGTATCATAAGTTTTGTCGATGAATGATCGGTAATGTAGAACAACCACTTATCTTCTGGGCTACATACAAGAAACAATTAAATATTATTATTCTCAAAAAGATCGGTAGAGCTGGTTTTTTGTATTGCTATACGGTAGAAACATTTGCGTGTAGTATATGTTTCTAATAAAATGTCAAATAACGAATAAGAGGATATACTATATATATATATATATATATATATATATATATATATATATATATCACTATTTTCATTCAAAATGACTCATTCTTCTCCCTGAATATGTTTAAAGGTAATTTTTCTAGCACATAAAATAATACAAGGCGAACCATCATATTTTTTCATCTTCAGATGTTTTGATTTTCATAAAAAGCTGCGGTCGTCTTTCCCCCCGGTGTGGGCAAAACCGACGAAATACAGCTTGTTAGGAATAATTCAATTATTGAATCATTGTTTTATTTATGTAATTATTACGTATAGAAATATTATATACAATAATGTAGAACTCGAAATGAAGAAGAAATGGATCAATTCCACATGTTATTAATTAAAAAAATCATTGACTGTAACTGGTCGGGGTTCCTCTCCTTACACTAGTTGAATTTTTTTCTAAAATAATATAATTTTTAACCCAAAAAAACGAATTTTTAACAAAGTAGTTGAATGTTTATCCCAAAAATATAAATTTTAAACAACAAAAAATTGATTTTTAACCAAATATATGAATATTAAACTACAAACGATTAATTCGCAACCAAAAATAGAATAGGTGAACTTGCAGTTCAAAAAATAAAAGAATTTTTAACCAAGTAGTTCAACTTTCAACTTAGTAGTTGAATTTTTTTATCAAATAGATTAATTTCCTACCATAAAAGACGAAATTACAACAAAATACAAACCTTTTTACCAGAAAAAAAAGAGTTTTCAAGAAAATAGTTCAAGCTTCAACCAATAATTGATTTTTAACAAAGTATTTCAACCTTCAACCAATTAGTAGAGTTTTCGACCAAAAAATATGAATTCTTGAGAAAGATTTTAATAGCTGAATGTATTTCAAAAAATTGTTATTGACATTTATATTTTCCATGTGCGATATCACAGTCTGCGTTAATCCCTCACCCCTACATCACAAATCGTCACAAAAACTGTTAACTCTTTCCCTGGCAGTGTCACGTAGTTTTTGTACGGCCCCTTTTTTTTGGAATTTTCTTTCTACGCCTACGTCACAAAAGTGCCCATTCGATCAAAAATTATCCTTTAAGAAAGAAATTACATTAATTGTCGATAAATCTTAAGATAACAAAATAACTCTTAATGCTATGCGGAGTTTTAAATCAGAGAAGAAAAGAGTGTCTGAATTAAGTTACAGTATCTAATTTCAAGATCTGTATCCGCGAAATCAGATGATCTTAGAAAAACAGATTAGCAAAGCCTTTGAATTGAAACCCATTTAAGGCAAACGTTGACAAAATGAGAATTACAGTGAATGCTACTTAGAAGTGTGACAAAAGGGCTTATAGAATTACGCTGCTGACGGGTTGGGTCGTAGTTAACTAAATTTTGGTGTTAGGAAATTCACTAATTTCATGTCTAATCCAAAGTGGAAGCGCCTTAACTAGGTTTGAAAAGTACTTAGTGTCCATCAGCATCAGCATCAGGTAGATAAGGAGAGGATGAGATAAAGGAGGGAAAAAGAGAACGAGGGAGAGCGATAAATCAGGGCTAGATCGGTGCGTCTGGGTGCGAGGGTGGGTCAAACTTAAAACAAACGTGTAATTTACCAGTGGCTAACCTGCGAACGGGGGCCTACCTCCAAAACTACGTTCGAAGGTAAGGCCCATGAAGATTATTATGATGGGTTATATTTTAGTAGGCGGACAGGACTCCTGTTTAACCAGTAATTAAGGATCGCTCCGCCCTCGGTCACGCTTCTCTTATAACCTCACTCCACAAACCAGTTCGAACTTGTTTATTAACTACCATCACAAAATAAAAATATTCTACATTACACATTGTACATACACAATTTCTCTCCAGGTAAACAAGAATATTCCTTGCTAACTTGCTTTATCTAGAAAAAAATGCAGTAAATTAAAAAGAGATAAATTGTTTATGTAATCGAGAAATCATCAATTTGAATACATTAATGTTATATAATATATCTGCGTGTCTATAAGAAAAATGCTCCAAGCAAATTATATATGTATGAAGCAAATAAATTAGAGTGCGATATCTAATTTCCTTACGTGTTGTCATCTGAATCGTACCCAAAAAATGTTTGTTTGTTTTGTTTATCCTTGTCTTTTACATTTATATAACAAACAAATAAATAAAATGTCATACGCTTTAAGTTTTATAACTGATGCAAATTCGAAGATAAAACTTGCGTGCTATCTAGGATTTTAAGGTAAAACTGAAGTAAACAAATTGATGGACAAAAAATTAAATGATATTAATAAAGCAAAGAAGCGTCAACGAAATATTTGCCATTAGTTATTATTCTCATAAATTTCACAATATCATACCCTAATTATATTTATGGGTCCTTAGTCCTTACCGAAAATCGGAAAAAGTTTCAAGTGTTCCTTGCGTTCTCGATGAGTTATCTTGAAACATGATATATTTCTAAGATGCTCTACTTATTTTTCGGTGCTCGTGTACACGTACATAACTTCTGTATGTGAAAAAGGGGCGAGGGGGTTGGATAGAAGGGGAGAGGTTGAAGAAAAAGATACGAGGACGAAGAGGGTGCAAGAGTTCGACCCCCGGCGCTCGCGGTGGGACGCCATCTTATTTATTGTTTTAATTATATCAGAATATATCGTTAGAACCCGTCAAGACGCGCCACGCCGCCAAATACGTGAGATTTATGCGAGCGAAGTAAATCCGCTCCACCCTCCACCACCTCCTGTTTCTTTACCCATTCCCTCCAGTTTTACCTCTTTCATCCTCCTTAGCAATCTTTTCCTATAAGAGCGTGTGTTGACACGCGTAATTTGTTGGCATGTTCTATGAGAAAGAATTATAAATTTGTTATTTGTGACGCGCGTCGAGGGCAACTGCCTATTGGCCGTGTATCGAGTCAACCACCTCCGCAAATTTTATGATAAGGATTGATTTCTGTTTAACTCACACAGGCCTTCAGCTTTTCAGATCTGAATTAACGAGTATCCAATACTTTATTATGCACTAGTATCATGAAATATTTAATAAAAACAAAACTGGTTCAAACAATAATAGAAAAACAACATTTACGGATTGGTCGGCTCACTGTGAAAAACTAGAGATCTCTTTTTTATGGTGTCATTTTTTTGCGTGTGCTATTTTCGAATAGGATAACTTCATGCGGTTATTTTCAATGTAAAACAAATCAATCTGAATTTCCACCAGTGCAGTGGTCTCATTTTAGTACCACTCGAGACTGATTTTTCTGAGTCTTATTATTCTAATACCTAAAATTAGCCCCGAAATAATACTTTGTTTTTATAGTAGCTATAAGCTATACAAACTCGAGGGGTTGACCACTAGCAATGATGGTATACACCTGCAATTGAGATTTCAAAAAATTTAAAAGAATTCTGAAGAATGCAAAGAGGTCAAAAAATTCAAAAGATTTCAACGAATTTAAAACAATTCAAAGAATTGGAAAGAATTCAAATGTATTTAAATAATGCTATGGAATTCAAAGAATTCAAGAAAATTCGAGGAATGAAAAGAATCCAATATGATTCGAAATAATTCAATTGGATTCGAAAAAATTCAGAGGATTAATAAGAATTCAACACAATTCAAAGAATTCAAAAAGTTGAAAGAAATTACAGAACTCGGCGGAATTTAAAATTTAAAGCCTGCAAAGTAGTTTGGTCACGTTCATTATACAGGGTGTCCACGCCAGGGCTTACTACAAAGTATGCAACCCGCTATACATGGCTATAAGAATTGCATTGGCGTGTGAGACGAGTTGCATAATTTTCGATAAGCCCTGGCGTGGACACCCTGTATATTGTATCTTCCCAGGCGGAAATATTATATATAGTTTATATAGTGTGAAGTATTATATATAATATTCATTTGTTTTATATAAAAAATGTATAAAAATCATGAATATTATATATAATACTTCACACTATATACAGGGTGTCCACGCCAAGGCTTACCGAAAATTATGCAACCCGTCTTACACGCCAATGCTATTCTTATGCCCGTGTATAGCGGGTTGCATAATTTTTGGTAAGCCCTGGCGTGGACACCCTGTATATAATATTTCCGCCTGGGTTTGATTATGATAATTTTATGAACACTGTGCGAATCGTAGAAATAGAGGATTTTGGATTGCAAAGGAATCTGAGAGGATGGAAAAGCCGATTTCACCTGCGCCTTTTTATTATTTATTTGATTTATTATTGCCTATTAATGTTGAGTTTTAATTGCTTATAATATATTGTTTATTGTTCATAGTTCATAGAAGGTTTTTATGCAGTTTATAAGATTTATTCCATCAAAAAGAATACATTTGACACTGAAGATAGCAGTGTATTCTAAAAATTGAGAACTTTTTTCTCTTATGAATGACAAAC
>CAKNXH010002433.1:211348-228761 GCA_932178445.1 Andricus quercusramuli
GAAAAAATGTCAATGGCCCCCAGTAGAACCGCGGTAAAATACACCTATGGCCACGTCTCACATCCGTGAGATGGGTGGTTACAGGGGTGTTACCTTACATTATTTTTGTGAACAGTCACAGGGGTGCCTTCCGCCCCCACGAGGCGTTGGAAAAGGGGTAGGGGTGTGACCTTTCCTTATTTCTGTGACCAATCACAGGGGTGCTTTCCCGTACCGCACTAGACATTGGAAAGAGATAGGGGTGACAACTGTATTATTCGATTATTCAATTTAACAGAAAAAATCGATATATCGAAAGCTATTCCAGATATCAATTTAAAAATGTCAGATCCGTGTTTCTCGCAAAAAATCCCATCGAAATCAATATTTAGAACTTATATTAATCCAAAATAAAAATCAATAATTTTAACATAAAAAATCGATATATCGAAAACTATAGAAGATATCGATTTAACAATCATAGATCCGTGTTTCTCGCAAAAAATCTCATAGAAATCGATATTCAGAAAATATGTTAATCAACAACAAAAGACAATAATTTTAACATAAAGAAATCGATATCTCGAAAACTATTCGAGATATCGATTTAAAAATTTCAGATTCGTGTTTCTCGCCAAAAATCGTACAGGAATCCACATAAAAACATTGTCGCCACGGATATCGTAATCTCCCCGGAATTGTTCAGATTTTTGAAACGATAAATTTTTGAAAAATTATATTGAACGATTTTGATTTGAAAACGTTCCAAATCAAACAAGCTTAGATTAGGTATAATTTATAAAAAGGGACATATTTCAAATTGAATGAAAAGGAATTGAAAATGTATCATTATTGAATGAAAAAAAAAATTGATAGCAGTTCGAACTCGAAAGTTCATTGCCTCACTACCCGATTCGGGTAGTGTTTCTAGGTGGATATTTACTACCAGTGTGGGCCCACCACACCCACGACGGGCCAACAGCACGCAGTATTCCCGAACGGTCACCCATCCAAGTACTAACCGCGCCCACCACTACTTAACTTCAGTGATCTTACGAGAACTGGTGCTTTCAGTGTGGTATCGCCGTTGAATTATTATTAATATTATTATTATTTAATTATTATTGAATAAAAGCATATAAAATTAAAAAAAATTTAATCAAAAGCTGAGGACTGAAATTTTGATAATTGGGCAACTTCATTCGAAAGGAGAAGAAATTTTATCATTTATTCTTATTTGAAGCGTTCAAAATTAAACAATTTTATTTTGAGTTTTAGAATCTCAAAATTGAATGATTTCAGATTGAAATTTCGGAAATAGGACAATTTCAAAATGTTCAAAATTAAATAATTGAAAAAAAAAACAGTTTGAAGATTGGTTCATTCAAAATTAAAAGAAATTGAAAAGTATCATTTCTAACTGTATGCACTCAAAATTAAGTAATTGAAAACTTAAAACTTTTGAATTAAATAATTTTCCATTTAATGCGATTCAAATTTTACAATTTTGAATTGATGCTAAGTTGAATATTTTACTGTCAAAGCTTCTCAAATTCTAGAATTTTAAATCGTTATTACATAAACAAATAACAGATGAATATTAAAATTGTTTAGACAAATTTTTTAAGATCGGAAAATAAATTCACTGTTCAAAACGGAAATTTTTAAATTGTGAACCTTTAAAATTGAAATATTCCCAAAAAAATGTTTAATGAAATAATTTCAAATGGGCAACATTATAAAATAAAACATTTCTATTATGGAACGTTGAAAAGTAAACGATCCCTTCCTTCCTTTAAAACTGAAAAAATTCTAATCACCAAAAATTGTAATAATAAAAATTTTTATACTTAGATCCTTTCAAATTATAATTATTTCAAGGAAAGGTAAATCGTTTAAAAATGTTGGGATTGTTTATTATACTTTTAAAAATACAACTATTCCAATTTTCATTGCAAAGTTGAAACTTACAAAAGAGAAAATTTGAAAATTCAGCGTTCACCATGAAAATTCCAAACTATAAAATCGTAATCATTGCACATTAAATAAATCATTTAATTGCTGGGGCATTAATTTGAGATATATCAGTCTTTATCTATTCCGACTTCAAACAAAACAATTCTCAAGTTTCCAATTTCAAATTACTTAGTTTTGAATACTTCGCTTAGAATTATTACTTATTTTTTAAATCTTCCAATGAAATATTTTTCAATTTTTAATGACACAATTTCTTTTATTCTCAACTAAAAATCGGACAAATTTAAGATATCACATTGAAAATAAAAAATAAAAGAATACAAAACAATTAAGGTTGGTATAATGATTCACATTTTTGAAATTGCACAATTTTAGGGCTTTCGATTTTAATTTTTTTTCTTTTAATTCTTTATATATTTTTTTGACATTTGCAAATAAAAAATCCTTCAATTTTTGATGCCTAGTTTTAAAATCTTCTCAGTGTTAAGGTTTTGATTTAATCAAATATTTTCTCAATTTGTCATGTTATGAATTAATTCGTTTAAAATTGAAACCAACCAATTCAGAATATTTAAATCTGAAATTATTAAATATAATAATATAATAATTAATCGATAATTAAACTTTTCAGAATTGTGCATTCAAAACTATAATTTTGAATTGAAATTATCAAATTTTAAAGATGATAAATATTATTAAGTATCATTTCATGTAGCTCCAAGTGACATTTAAAGTGATTGTTTACATTTTTTACTAAAAAAGTTATTTCTGTAAAAAAATTACTATTATTTTCACCTTCCAAATGAAGGAATTTGAAAAAAGTGTTACACTGTAAAAATTATATGTTTTTTCATTGAAAACTTTCAAAATTAATAAATTCAAACTTGAAGCGTTGAAAATAAAACAATTCCGACCTTTATTTGGAAATGGAAGCATTCTTAAGTTAGGATCTTGAAACTAAGTCAGTAAAAATAAATAATTATCAAATTGTACATCACGATTGTTAAACTTGAATTATTTCAAGCTAAAGTGCAAAATGAATACACTCAACTCCCGATATGAGAACCTCCGGTTTACAATATTCCTAGAATTGTTGTCCTCGGCAGTTACCTGATGAGGGGAGCCGCGGGACCGAGAGAAGGAGGGTGCTCAGTCAAGCGTGACAAACAGCATAAGGGCTGCACTCTGAGCGCATTAGTTGCATCAGGTTATGTCATATATCCAAATACAACAGATGAAATAGGAACTTCAATGTAGGAAGAATTAATTAAGTAATTGAGTACTAATGAATGGTTGATTATTATACATAATTACTGATCACTATAACTCGGAAGTTTTATTTGGCAGATCTAATCGATATCAAATAATGGATAGCTTCCATGTTTTAGAATTCAAAAACTGCACTTTTCAATTCAGTATTGCAAAAATTGGAGTTGAAAGTTCTTTGTAAAGTGTTTCAATTTAATTAAATTTGTTTTAAAAAATGCGACGACCCTGTTATATTATATTGTTAATTTGATTATTAAGGCTGCGGGTATAGACAATATTAGCGCTGAAATGCTTAAATACGGTGGTGAGTACATACCTCACAGGTTGTGCGAATTAATAAATTTATGTATCGAAACGGGAGAAGTCCCAGACGATTGGAGAAAAGCGATTATCGTACCAATATACAAAAGAAAAGGAGATAAAAGCAACTGCAGTAATTACAGAGGTATCAGCCTACTAAGTACCGTAAGTAAAATATACTCAAAAATACTTATCCGTAGGGTAATGGAAATTACAGAAGAGAAGATATGGGAAGTCCAATGTGGATTTATGCCAGGAAGGTCATGTACAGATCAGATATTTAGCCTAAGACAGATCACAGAAAAGAGCTTGAGAGTAGGAAAGAAAGTTTTCTGTGCATTTATCGATCTAGAAAAAGCATTCGACAAGGTAAATAGAACTAAACTTTGGGAAATCCTTAAAGAGTATGGAGTAAATGGAGGGCTCCTACAAGCAATAAAAACAATTTATACAGGCAGTAAAGCGAGTGTAAGGGTAAATGGGAAACTGAGCGACTGGTTCGATATTATGCAAGGGGTGAAGCAAGGATGCGTTATGTCCTCGTGGCTATTTATCATATTCATGGATAAATGTCTAAGAACTGCCCTCTTCGACGAAGAAGGTGTAAATCTCGAAACCGTCAAGGTACGTGGGTTAGCTTTCGCAGATGACAAGATTCTTATGGCAGAATCAATCGAGGACTTGCAAAGAATGTTGAATAAACTAAATACAAGCATGGAGAACATGGGCCTCAAAATTAACGTGAATAAAACGAAAATCATGGTGTTTGAGGGAAAAAGCGAGAAAACAATGTGCAACATTGTCCTAAATGGTGAGGGATTAGAACAAGTTGACAAGTATGTATATCTGGGTAGCCTATTCACTAGCGACGGAAAAATAGATGGGGAGTTAGATAGGCGCATAAATAAGGGTAAGCAGGTTATCGGTAGAGCAGGATCCATCCTCAGAAATAAAAACATATCAAAAAAAGCTAAAATGGCCATACATAACTCTATCTTCGTACCAACTGTACTATACGGTAGCGAGACATGGACCTGTCAAGAAAAGGACAGGAGCAAAATCAACGCGATCGGCATGAAACCTCTCCGCATAATATGCGGGAAAACACTGATGGACAAAGTCAGAAATGAGACAATCCTCAAAGAATGTGGTACACAAGAGACACTAGTTGACATATGGGAAAGAAATCAGCTAAGGTGGTTCGGACATCTTGAAAGAATGAAGGATGAACGACTGACGAAGCAAGTGTATAAAGGTAAAGTAAATGGTAGAATGCCCAGAGGTAGACCGCCGGTCAGAATCTGTGAATGAGACATTAATCCGAAGAGACGTAAGAAGCCATAGGAACAGAAGAGCTTGCGTGAAGAAATGCATGGACGTGAAGGAAGCTAGAGTAGTATGCCAGGACAGAAATGTGTGGCGACAAATAGTTTGTAAACAGAGTGACAATAGTGTGAATGGCGCCTGAAACAGAGACTTTGGATACTAATGGGCCCAAGTGGGGAACCATACATAACAATTTTGTGAGGTTCCTCACTTGGGGTGATCGCTAGAGAGATTGATCAGCAACCTGGGTCGGAGCAGTGTTGCGGAATGAACGTGTCATCTAAATAAATGACACGAGAATTCCAGATCGATCTAAAACACCTATCCCTAACACCTATAAAACTCCTATATACCTTATGCCCATATACCAACCTACTCTATACCTATTCACCTGTTTACTATTCCCCAACCGAGCAAGTCACGCCTACCCCGAAAGGGAAATGGCTTAATGGTATAATAATAATAATAATAATAATTGCCCACATAACTGTCGTCTTAAAATCAGATTTAAATTATATGCCTACCCCCGTTATTTTACGCAATACAATATTTTAAAACACAGTTCATAAACATTCTGCATTAAAGTTACAAATTTGATTTTACGAAGGAAATGGTGATGGCCAGTGGCGCCACAAAACGGAAATAGAATTTTATTTGGGATCGCAAATCCTGCTGTATGACATTTATGATAATTATCTCGCGAAGCGCGACACACGTGGGTTTCTGGTGGTGGAAACAGCCGTTAAAATCAATCCCTTTGAAAATGCCGCGACAAAGCTAATACACAGTTATTAGGCACAGTGCCTCGGTTTTGCACCCCAAGGCGTACAGAGCATGATGTCCCATGGCGTGGAAGCGATGTCACAGAGGGGTTTGAGTCAGGCCACGCTTTGACAAGTATATCTTGGAATTTAATATACCCACCTCTTTTTATGAAAGCATCCAAAGTCACCTTATATTACAGGATTCTATAGAATATAGAATTATAAAGAAGAATTCAAATAAATGTATATAAAACGTATTTTTGATCATACAAATAGACAATCATCCTTTCTGCTGCTGAAAAGAAATCCGCTATAATTAATTACCAGAATAAAAATGTTAATACAACTTCTAAATACATATTCTAAGAGGAAAATATTTATTTTACGAGGAAAAAAATTGTAATTATAAAAAATGTATTTTTCCATAAGAATTTCTATAGGTCAAAATGTAATGCACATTTGTTTGAATTTATAAAAATGACAGGATTTTTATGAATAGTGGCTCATTTATTTCTTCTTAAGCAATTCTATTTCACCCTCTCAGATTAAAAAATTAACATTTTATTTTTCAACTACAACTATTTTTTTATTAATTTTATTTGAACTCACAAAAATTCCAGATAATAACTTAAAAAGATCTAATACCGTTCCAGGCCTGTTGTAGCGAAAATAGTTTGCGATAGTGTATTACACGTACGCACAGGTGTCTTCGGCTCTTGCACTCATCTTCGGCATGAGCCGTGAAGGTTTACTCGCCTTCGGCTCGTGCGCGAGCCTAGTAGTCCAGGCACTCTATGAAAATCAAAAATAAATTGCAAAATCGGTTTTGATTACTCATTTTGAAAAAAAAATCTCATTTCGAGAGCATAAATAATAAGCTGCAACAAAAATGAACCAACTGTTTTTTTGTGTGGGATCCATTCTATATGTGAATGTTGTAAATATTCATTGTAAGTAGCAAAACAAGTTTTTTGTTTATTGCAATAAACCTAATTGTCTAGCAGAAAAAAATTCCATTTAAGAAATTTATGTTTCAGAAAGATCTGTGAATACAATGTTGTCAAGAAAATTTGTACTAAAAGTTATTTTTCAACAAGAAGGTTCGAATATACTATGAATCCAGAAATCAGTTTACTTAACCAGAATATATTCCAAATTTCGATTTATACGGATTACTTGTATAGAAAGACTTTAAATGGAGAAATATGTTTATAAAGAACATTGTAATCGGCTCATTAGGGACCAACATGTTTCGAAAACATTTTAGATCTTAATATTCGTTGATTTGTTCACTGGAAAAAAATAAATACCGTCCATAATCGAGGTTTTTATTATGCAATCACTTTTGCAATGATCAAGTATGTAATAAGTTTCAAAGTTGAAAAAATATGCTATATTTCACTCTTAAAAAGTGTGCAAAATTTCAGACCAAAAAAATGCATACAGGCCTATCCACATGGCAACGTGATGACTTTTAATAAAATTAAACTGCCTACAAAAGTGGCTTCAAAAAGACGGTAAGTTTTTTCTCATGAACAAATTGAATAACTTCGTCAATTTGAAGTTCATGAAATCAGGATGAAAGCTATTTGACAGGTGCCATTTTTCCATAATTAAACAAATCTACCCGTAGTGCACGCGGTGCGCTACGCTCGCAAGTTTGAGCGCGCCTAGGGCGCGCGTTTAGATCTCTTTTCCAAAAAATTAATTTGTTTATTTTCAGTATTTTTTTCTACAATTTAAACAAAAAATACGCATCCTTCCAACAAATGACGAATTAAAAATATGTAGATATGTCTTAGGTGAACAGCTTGGGTCTATTATTTTTGTTCGCACATTATGTCATTGCTTTTTTGCAATTTTTGTTTTAATTTTTAATTTTATTTTATACGATTATTACAAATACCACGCGAGTATGCATCCTTTGAAAAATTTAATAATGAAAAATTGGTAGAACTTTTTTGGGTGCACAATTTCTGTCCATTCATCTTTTGTTGTAGCTCGTTTCGTTTGTCCAAAATTTTTTTGTTTAATACAATATTTTTTTTTTTCGATCATAACAAAAACTACGCATTCCATCTAAAAATGATTTTACAACAAGTTTATAGATTTTCTTTTAGTAAACAACTTTTGTCAATTAATTCTTTTTCGTATCTTGCGTCGTTTTTCTAAAAATTTTATTTTTAAAATTTTATTTTTCGCGATTAAAACAAAAACTAAGCCTCCTATCAAGAAATGTATGCGAGAAATTTCGTAGCCCTTTCTTGGGTGAACAACTTTTTTCTATTAATTTTTGTCGAAGCTTGTGTCGTAATGTTGTTTGTCCAAAAATTTAATCTTCTTATTTTCAATGTTTTTTTATGAATAAAACAAAAACTGCGTATCCTATAAAAAGTGGTCACCAACAAATTTGTAGATATTTTTTGAATGCACAATTTTAGTCTCCTCGTCTTTTTTTCACATATTGCATAGTTTGACCGCAAAATGAGAATTTAGATTTTTCGTTATTTTCTTTTATGCGATCAAAATTAGAATTTTCGATTTTTCACAAAAATTCAAAAAGTTGTTGTGATAAACTTGTATACGGCTTTCAAAAATCAACGTTTTTCTTCTTCTGAGTTTTTTTCATATCTTGCGTTGTTTAGCTTAAAATTTTCATTTTCGTTTTTTTTTAATTTTCCAAATGCTACAGCTCTGCGATAACTTTATTTTGATCGAAAAAAGTCGTAATGATAAATTGTTTGACTTTCCAAATATTACTACGAATAGCTGTACATAGAATTATTAAATCTTGAAAAAAAATGGTCTCAAAAATTTCGAAAATGCTCTAACTTTTTGAATTTTCACCCAAAATAGCTGGTTAACGAACTTAATCTTTACTTTTGGTCTCTGAAATCGTGTGCCAAATCACACTCCAATCGATTATTCCAGAAACAATAAGGTAATGGCAACATTAGGAAGATAAACGAAATAGTTTGAAATTCCAGACATAAAGACATAATTTCAGCGAGAAGTCACCAAAGGATTTTTAACCACACAAAAACAAAAGTTTCATTTTTAACAAAAAAAAAAAAAACGGCATCAAAATATACTGAAACAAAATTGAACCATAGTTGGTTATTACTGAGCAACACGAATATTTAAATTAATTAAATTGTTTTTCATATTTTCAATTGATAAAGAGAGCGAATATAACTAAAGTTCAAAATGAGTTTGTAAGAAAATGTCCTGAAACAAAATTGAAGCCTTATTTTTTTTCTGTGTAGAACGGAAAGCTAGCCCCAATCAGCGGATTTTGATTAGCTTGGAGCTTAACGGTATTGGGTTAGTGAACAGTTGAATGTACAATATTTCAACAAATATTTTGTAGAAAAGTAAATCAATCACCCAAGATGGTCACATATACAGGTTTTTTTTTGTATATGCCAACACTACAAGAATCTGCAATTAAATTTAAAGTAAAAATTTAGCCAAAAAATGGTCACTTTGTCCATAGGGCGCCTGGACTATACGGCGGCTTATATTGCGAATTTCATCCTTATATATAGTCACCTATTTTGCCCACAATAATCATTAATAACTATTAAAGATGCAGTAAACAGTATACAAATAATGTCTTCAACAAAAGGAAGAAAGGTTAGATGTAGCGTTTTAAAAATTAAAACATGTTGATTCTTCGTGCTCAAATTTGAAACCGTTAAAATTTGAAATTTAGACATGTATTTCATATTTCTGTTTTATAATTTTATATTTTGTAAAAATGTAGGTCTTATATTCTCATATGCATGAATCGTGACAAGGAAGGGGCAAAAATAAAAAAGTCAATTTCCGTTGGTATTTAGCGAGGCAAGTCACCTCATTAGGGATGAAGCGAATGAAGCCCCGTGGAGGGAATCGAGAATAAAACGTTCTTTTAGGACTATGCCCTCCGATTTCTTAATCGTGAAATGGTATTATGTGCTGGTGCACGTGCGAAGTACGTTGAAGAACGAAAACAGTCGTTGAAAGTCTGGGCATCAGGCGAAATCGTTGACTTTTATCGGGCACAAAAGGGGCCCGTAGTCAGTCATTCGTCCGAGAGAGCTGAATCTATTCTGCGACGTTTAAAGGTCTTTCGATTGTTCCGGTTCCTACTGAGATCGGAACAAATAGGCACCTGCGACAATAGCCGCATCAGGTTACAGCCGATGCCACGGGACACAGTGAAGCAGTGGTACCAACGATGTTCGCTGGGGGCAGACCCTACATGGAAAGCGCGCTTTTATTGTTCACTATAAGACCTTATGAGAACGGAAGTGCAAATTACAGGCTTCGTCGCGAAATTTTCTCACGATCAGGTCCAACCAGTGACTTTAATGACAAGGAAGGCGCATTCGGTGGTCTCCACATTTTCATTGAAACATTCGTCCTGATTTCCTAAATGTAGGATTTCAGATAGGGAAGATTTTTGCAGTGGATAAAATTACGATTCGAATTTTCGATTACAATAGGTTCAATGTAGACGAATTAGCTTCTTCGTGTTTCTTTGTACTAAACGCATCGATCGAATCGTTCATTTCAATTCGTTTTTACGCTCATGTTCTAAAGTAAAAGAAGGGAGCAACATGAAAAAAAAGACTTACAAAGAAAAAAAATTTTGTTTCAGGCTCCAAAATGGGCTTGTTTTTAGGTCTTATATACAGAAGACCAGACGCGTTACAATGGGAAACATTAAACTAGACTCAAGAATTTGATTAGTCTGTCAAAAATCAATTTAGTTTCTCCAAGATGTATTAGACATTATATTTTTAATTATCTTGCCCTACAATTAATTTATAAAATCTCCAAAGTACCAGAAACCACGAAGGGTACACTGGGGCAGAACCGCGAGTGGTTCACATTATGTTGTTTTACAAATGTTATAACAAGACGTGGAATTCATCCATTTTTTTTATTTTCGACTTCTACTTTATTGTATGCCACATTAACATACGCATTATTTATATCAATTAAACTATTATTTGATCATTGAGTTATTTTTAACAAGCTGTATTTCGTGGGACTTGCCCTGCGTATGAGGGCACGACCGACTTTGTTTTTTTTTTCATGAAATAGAATATCTTAGGATGTGAAAATTGCATGGTTTGATCTTGGCAAGATTCGAACTTCGAAATTTCAAAATACACGTAATCGCGGCACCGCAACTGAGTTTTTCCGTGCTAAATTGTATATTAAATAAAATGTGATCCAAGAATAATGTAAAATATAACAAATATGTTGCAAGATAAAACTGAACATTTTACCCTGAAAAATGTCCTATATAATCGTGGAAGTCTTATCTTGAATTAAATAGTCCAAAACAAATTTCAATTTTGATCTTATAGTTAAAAAATAAATAAATTTAAGCCTCTTTATTGGCTTAACCCTAGAATACTAACCATACGTCTCCGGGACGTAGTATGAAGTTAAAATGGATAAAGGCCCCTTATGCCCTGAAGTGAGCGTTCCTCCCCTCCAGGTATGCTTCACTGAGATCCCCCTCAATCCATCGGTCGGGCTCCAGCCTTCAAGCAGGTCACACATGGTGACTACATTACCCTTTTTGAAAATATAGTGCGTTTTTGAGACGTATAGTTAGTAACTGACGTACATTTTTCTACATCTCTGCCATACCAAAAAGATAAAAAAAAAGTAAAAGTGCCAATTTACTTGAAATAAATAAATAAAGTCAATATAGAGGCAATTTAAAAAAAAAGAATTAAAATTTATAAATACTTTATAATTATCCTTCATCATGACGGTTTCAAAGGTGAATTGAAATATTGATTTTACCTTAAAATTTTTTTTATGTTTTATAAATTTTTGAAATTTTGGAAAACTTTTGGAAAAAATGCGGAAAAGGATGTAACTAGAGAATACGTGGACCCTTGAATGTCATTCCGAACGAGGGGAACACGTGGGACCGTTTTAAAACACAAAGCGGCAATCTGCCTTCCACGCGAGCGGATGAAGGTTATTGTAGTTTACAAATTACTATTTATAAGTAATGTTAATATTTGAAATCTTGTGTTTTGGGTATATTCACTAAACTCTTAGCCTAATAATTAATATACAGCCCCTCATACTTGTAAAACTTAATTTCAGCAGGTTTTAATTATGTGTACGTCTGTGAGACGTATATTTAGTAACAAGCAATTTTTATTATGGTTAGTATTCTAGGGTTAAGCACCTGGGACACCTAGGTAATTCAATTTATTATACCAAATTAAAATCAAAACAGTTATTGAAATAATTTTTGATGGGCTTAAATTAAGTCATAATAGGGTAATCTGGTAGTGTAGTGGAACCAGTAGTTCCACTATTAGCTCAGTAGCTCTATTCTGACCTCAGTTTCAGAGACGAATTTCAATTCAGCGAAAAATTTCTCTGAATTTGATACGTCAAGGTGTGAATTTTTGCCTTGTTCAAGTTCACTTCTAAATTTGAGGTAACAAAATTTAAAATTTTAACAATTTTAAATATTATCTTTTACTGTGCACACTTAGAAATTTCTTTAGCGGTGTCTTGTATCAATAGAACATTTCTCTGAGTGTTTATGTACTGAAGGGTCTATCGCTCGAAAAGAATCATGATACCAAAAGAAGAAATTAAATTTAATATGATTAGGAGAAGGTACAGAGTTGGAATTGGAATTGGATGTCGAAGCACGGAATCAACGTAATCCAAGTACACAATCAATAAACTCCGTTGGTAATGTCTGCTCGCCTAAGATGGCGTTGAGTCATGAAAACTACTCGATGTAACGACCGTTAAAGAGTAAAAACCGAAGGAGACTGAACGTAAGGACTTTCTATTGGTCAGCTTGTAGCTGGGCGGGACTTGGTCAATCGACTTTTATACAGTCTCCAGAGTCCAGCTCCTTCGAAGGAGCAGAGGGGCATCGTTAGATATAAATTATTTCCAGTGCCTCTGTCAGTCGACGACCTCAGAAAGAAGATGGCGATGATACTTGTTGACAGACTATCAGGCAGTTACTGACAAGAATCACAATTACTGCTAGCATGTTGCGAAGATCTCAAAAAACTTTGCTTCATGGTGGCTAACGATCTAATGGACCGTAAAGGCATTAAAATTAGATTCTTAACGCGCCTTGAATAGTTATGTGTTCATTGGATTATAACATGGACTTGTGGGAAAAATTTGTTCAATTGGAGAGTAATTCTTGATGTGCAATCCCGCAGGTGCAAATTTACTACTGGCACTGTACTGCTCCAGACTATAGATGATACTGTCAGGAGAGAACAAAGTTATAATAAGGACCTTTGCCAGTATACTGGGACGCTAAACTGCAAATCATATGTCATAAGAATTTTTCACTCATATTAACAATGCTGTTTCCTTTTCTCCAATAAATGATCACATACAGAATTTTTCCAGTTTGGTATGGTTCTAAGATATAAACTACAAAGCACTTCTGATCTGTGATAAACATAAGTTATTTTACAGTTTTAGACATGGGGCCGTACTAAAAATCCTGAAAATAATGTGTCAAGAGTTATTTATTCAGAAACTATCATCTGGCTAACAAAAACCTTTGATTCGTTGATTATTTCGACACCTTACACATCAACTAACACCCCCGCTCCCGGAATAGTGATTTGGTGATCGTATGTACTGTCGATTTTGGGCTTCGGCACCTTTGATGCACTCTCGGCGGTTCTTCGAAGGAGGATCAATTTGTATATGGCGTGCCGCCTTTTCGATAATGTAAAAGGTACCTGCATGAGAATACGCGGTCCTCGCGTGAGTGTCTATCAGTGTGCGTGATCCCGCGTGATCGTGCGTGATCGTAAGGTACGCGATTCAAAAATGACAACACGCGCCACAGGAGACGTGACGCAGCAACAACCGATCCTGTTGGTACCAACAAACATGCCGACAGAAGAGCTAACCAATGTTCAAATTGAACCAAGAAACATGCGTGAACGACATTTACGCAATAGAGAACTATGCCTGCTGAATTTTATACTCTATTCATTATTGGTCTTATACAATCGATGAAAATCGAAACGGCCACCCTCGACGTTTCGTCCTATGATCTACAGGTATCAAGTGCTCTTGTAAAAAACAGTTTTTGTAAAAATCTGGTCTCTAAATTGAACACTAATGTGTCAGGATACTCTAATCATTCCAATTATTATCATTGATATAATCAAAAGTGAAAGGGAGCCTATAAACACTGTAAAAACTAGAGATCTCTTTTTTACGGTGTCATATTTTACGTGTCCTGTTTTTGAATTGGGTAACTTTATTCTGTTATTTTCAATGTAAAACAAACGACTCTGGGTTCCCACCAGTTGTCTTATCTTAGTACCACTCCTGACTGTTTTTTCTGAGTCTTGTTTTGATATAGCCCTGAAATAATACTTTTTTTTACACTGAATACTCAATTAATCATTAGGGTACAGTAATTGACTTACGGCTGATATATTAACGCAAAAACGTATATCAGTATTTGAATGCGAATTTCAGAAAAATTATCTATAGTAACTGTAGTTTCAACTTTACACAATTCTCTAATACTGAATGTTTAAAAACCATTTTTCAATTAAAAGCTTTTTTTCCTATATTGTAGAGAAGTACTCATACATGTGACAATTGATGGGATGCATGGAGAAAACTGGGTACTAGCTGGTAGTATCTGCATATACTAACATAAGTCGTAATATATCTGTGATTTAACTATGGGACGACGACCTAGATACTTGAATTTAATTTTCGCATATATTAAGTCTTCAATATCCAAGATACTTATTCTAAATATCTGAGATGCTTTTTATAAAAATCTGAGATATTTATTCCAAATATATGAGATATTAAAGGAAGAAGCTGAGAATTTGAAAGTAGTAAGATCTTTGATATTACTGTTTAGTATCCGAGATGTTAAATTTAAACATCCCATATATTGCAGTGAATTATCTCAAATGCTACTGATTATTATATAAGATGTTAAAAAGTATCTTATGTTAAATATTAATATTATTGTAACATTAAGCCATTTCCCTTTAGGGGTACGCGTGACTCGCTCGGTGAGGAGATGAGTAACGTGGGGAAGAAGGTATAGATTTTTTAGATTGATCTAGAATTTTCGTGCTATTTATTTAAATAACACGCTCGTTCAGCAACACTGCTCCGACCCAGGTTCACCCCAAGTGAAGTGCCTCACAAAATTGTTATATGTGGTTCCCCACTTGGGCTCATTAGTATATCCACACGGAGAAAAATGGAAGTTCCGTTTGTCCATATAGATGTGCAGACCGACTATATTGCAGTGCCAACTATAGGACAGCCCTTGAAGATGGCTAAAGCGACTATCTCTAGAAGGTTGAAACAAGAGGTTCAAATCGATCATTTCGGAGGATCGACTTGGTCATCGCATACAGTCGACTCAAGCGTCATATAGAATCGAACAGATCATAACACAGGGCGGAAATGATCATTATCAAGGGTCGAATCGCTCATCATAGAGGGTCGATTTATTCATGTCAGATAGTCAAATCGACCTCCTCGAACAGTCGACCTGGCCATCTAAGGGGGTTGATTTGATTATGATACGTGATTTGATATGCAAAAAGAGTGCACTTTGACAATATATTTTTGGAGCACGAAAGCCTGAGGATACAGCACGGTGTCACACTGAATTGTATAAGATTTGAAACATTGAAGTGACTTCAGAAACCAATATTCCACATCTCGCTACTTTCTGTATCATCAATGAATGCTGCAATTTTTTGCACGTTTCCAGTTTGAAACGACACGGTGACAACAAATTGATAGGTGAAATACGAGTTACGTCTTTATTCTAAATCTATTGGAAGCATCAAATTTTACGTTGAAAATTAAAAATAGTAAGATTAATTCACTTTCCAGCATGTTCTCTCTTACACGGTTCACTCTCCACGAATGTTTAAAATATCGAAAAGCAGTTTAAACTTAATAAAAACATGTTTGAGTTCAATAAAGAGCCAATGTGACGCTGAACGGCTCAATAACATTCATTCAAAATGAATAAATGTAAAAAGTAATTGTGTACAGCAAATAATAAGAGTAAAGTCATTAAAAATGATTCTTTGCTCATAAGGAAGATTTATGAAGTGAAATTTGAATTATTTATTAGCTTTTCTCCTTAAAAATAAATGATCGATTCTAATTTCAAAGAGAGGACTATTTTTTTCGTCGTAAATATGAATTTACAATTATTCCTAATATTCTTATGCACTTCACATTTATTATTTGTAACTAATCAGGTTGACCCTCCGCGACGTGCCATTTGCTCTTCCGTGGATGGTCAAAATGAGTGAAAACAAGATGATCGTATTGGCCATCACGAAAGGATACCTTGCTCATCCCTGATAGTGAGTCTGGCCTTCTTACAACACTCAGACTGGCCATTAAATGAGAGTCTGTCTATGTCGAAAAATTCTGAAAAGCTCTTTAGAGTTTTAAAATTTGACCCTCTATCTTTGGTCATCCATTTTTCTCCGTGCAAAGTCCTTTGTTTCTCTCTAGCTTCCTTCACGTTAATGTATTTTTTCATGCAAGCTCTCGTGTTTCTGTGGCTTCTTAAGTCTTTTCAGATAAAGGTCTCGTTTACACATTCTAACCATTTTTTACGCGGTCTGCCTCTGGACATAGCCATTTACTTTACCTTTATACACTTGTTTCGCCAGTCGGTCATCTTTCTTTCTTTCAACATATGTCAACTAGTGTCACACTATAGTGTACCCAGTGGGCACGAAATTTAAGAACGTAATTGAAACGTCCTATAAAAGCGTTTCTTGGACGTACAAATCAAAACACGTTATTTGAATGTTTAAAAACCTGTCCTATGTCAGGCCAAATAATGTTTTGGAAACGTTTCATGTTCCAAATACGTCCTTAAAACGTCTCTGAAACATTTTATGTTTACGGAACGTTATTTGGACTGACATAGAACGTTTTTGAGCCGTTCTAATAACGTTCTTTTACGTTTGTGCCCACTGGGTGGCTCTCGCTACCGTATAGAACAGTCGGTACAATTATAGAATTATGTACATATTGCCATTTCAGCTTTCTTGGATGTATTTTTACTTCTGATAATATTGTCACTAGTTATAATTTGATATCTTATGTTAAATAGTATCCAATGAATATTACCAATAATTATCTTTCATGATAAGATTTATTAGTAAATTTGATCGATGTTACATTGATGCATCACGCAAAGCAAAACAATATTTTATTATAATACGATCTTATTCGTCGCACACTGCACTCATACTCACAACTCTCACACAGGCCGTGAAATGTGCGCCAGTGACTTATCAAAGAGTTGAAAGATTTATCGGATACACTCAGAGAAATGATTGGATAGTATGACCCGTAAGTTGGCTGCTGTGGCCAATTTTGTTGGATCCTGGGGCGCCATCCACTTAGTTGGCTGAGAAAGCCACTTTTAATGGACACGGTAGTGTTGGCTGTGCCAGCCAACTGAGTTGGTGCGGTGAAGCAGCGGGTTGGCTGCTTCATCCAACTACCTGGGCTATAGCAACTGCTTAAAATGTTACCGTGCCGTTGTGTTGTCTAACTCACCTATTTCAGATAGATTGTACAACCAAGCCTATTTCCAAGCTGTCCCATGTAACTGAACAGTAAAAATTATTTAAATCAGTATTTTTAAAAGGTCATTTCTGATTGCAACAGATTGATTGCATAAACTGATTGGAAAAGAACTGTGTATCGGACGCAAAATATGAGTTTTACCTGCAAAACATGAAAAT
>CAKNXH010002433.1:228771-272098 GCA_932178445.1 Andricus quercusramuli
TTAACCAACAAAAAATGGATGTACGAGCCAACCATTTTTCTGAGTGTATGTATTGGCAAGAGTGGCACTGCATTTTTTTAGTATTAACTTAAACAATAATATACGAAAAGACAAATAATATAAGCTGTTTCTCACACTTGACGACATGGATATTTCTTTTTCATAAATGCATGCAAATTTTATTTTTTCACATTGAGACACCATTAGTGTAGAAGAACTATAACATACTGTGATCAGCCGCACGGGAATTCTAGATTGATCTAAGAATATATACCTCGCCCCCCCCCCCCCCCCCAATACTTCCTCCTACACTTCCCAAGTTCCCACAAGTTGAAAAAAAGTTTAGCAGTAATTTGCAACTCTCAATAGTAAAACATTATACCTTTGATAGTGTGATACACAGTAAGTCTCAGGGATATTATTTATCTGAAGTTGGATAAAAACGCTGCAAACAATTGAAAACTACAATTATCCGATGGCGGATAATTTTTATCCACCTCCTGATAAAAATTATCTGCCGTCGGATAATTGTAGTTTTCAATTGTTTGCAGCATTTTTATCCAACTTCAGATAAATAATATCTCTGGGATTTACTGTGTAGTTATATCATTGATATTGTATGTCAACAATTTCAGATTTCCCGTCATTACGAGTAGGTCATGACACGTGTAAAAATTTAATGAAATTTAAAGAAAAAAATCTGCCCGCTGCGTGGGCACATTCTCATCATGCGCTGCGCGCGCGGCTCGCAAGTTTGAGCGCACCTAGGGCGCGCGACTGCTGGTTCTCGCGCTTCGTGCTCGATAATGTATTTACTTCGCGCTGCGATGTTCCTAGACCATTTTTGATCTATTGAAGGGCTTACAGCGGATATGGTGACCTAATTTCTTGATCCATTCAGATGAAGTTAAAGGAAATTCTTTTTAATAAAGTAATTAATTTTTAGCCTTTTTAACTTGTCCGGCATCCGTAAAAAAGTTTTTCCGGTATTGGCCTTGGGCACTTTTTTAAAAACATGATGCGATACGAATTGCAATACTAATTATTAACATACTAAAGATTAAAGATATTGACTTAATAAACCATGCTTATATGCCTGCCCCTCGATTTGATGTCAATTCCGAAGCTTCTACATTTATTTGATGTGGTGGATATCATCATAAACAATTATAATCATGAAAATAAGTAGCTTTTATCAAATTTCAAAAACACATGAGGTTTCCAGAATTTAAAAATTAATTAACTGCTCATAAGTCCTCTGAGAACATGTACGAACTGAAAAGCTGTATGGTGCAACCTGAGATGTCAACTCTGAAGGGCCAACGCCTCTTGAAAAAGAGACCTAAAGGGCGAATAATTTTGTTTGGAAAACATATCCTCATAAAATTTGTTTGAAATTTTTTTAGAATATGCAAGGATAACTTTTGCACATTTTTCAACTTTTTCTGAATCATTTTCATTTCTGAACCTGCTCAAATTAGTCTTAAAACTTTATAATTATGTACTTTGAATAAAAGAAAAATGTGGACACACAAATTAGGGTAAAAAGCATTATAAGGTAGGGTAGAGCGGGGTGAAAAATGCCGCTGGGAAAAAGTGCCACATACGATAACATAAAAAGAAATGATTTATTTCTCCACCTGGCCTTTTCCTTCGATCAGTCGAATCACCATGAACTCCTGATGGTCGCTGGCAGCCGCTGAAAGCTGTGTTTTTTTCACAGAAAAAAACTTAGGGTAAATAGTGTTGCAGGTAAGTTCGTATTGTTACCTGTTCGTATTGGTAAAACACAAATATTACCCTCGATGGGCAGAAACTGTCTTTTGTTCTCATGAAAGTTGTCACCACCGCACCGTCTTGAAAATTGGTAGTCACTATGAAGTGAAGTTAGCTGATGGTTGGTGTAACAGGCAAATCAAATAAGCTCTTACCCACGCGTGTAAGGAATCCTTACACGCGTGGGTAAGAGCAGAAAAATACCGAGACGTCAGGAAAAGTTTACCCATATGGGGTAATTTTTATTGTTGCAGGTAATCTTTACTCAAGAATCAGGGTAAAGATTACTCTTAGTTTTTTCTGTGTTTTTAATACCAACACTTATCCTTGCGTGCTATTGTCATCAAGTAGGTGTAATTAGATGCGTAATTATACTATATATTCTTGTGGTGCAGATAGCTTACTGTTCAAAATATGTTGTGGTGTTTCAGAAATGTTGATTGTCAATTATGGAAATGTGGGGGAAGGAGGGTAAAAAGTGCCAAGTTGCACTTTTTACCCCATAGCTTGTATGGCATTAGGCTTTTTCACAATCACTAGCTGTCAAAATCAATATTGATTGTTATCTGCCTGTTGTGAATCTTATTCTGAAAGAATCCCAGGCGAGCAATGAAAGTGGCGATGAATAAGTCTCTAAGCTTATCAGTTGTCTCAACATTCATATTATTTTGTCTCTATGTATACCCTACGTGCGTGGGGCAAGAAGTACTATTAGACATTGTTTATAAGACAAAAAAAATACATATAACATAATAGATGGAATACATAGAAATTCATTATGATTATAATTTGGAACTTTAATGTCTTACATATATTTTTAATCAAAAATTAAGGCAATACCTAATCTCATTTGGACACACTGTTATGAAAAGTAAATTGTGGCACTTTCATACGCCCCCCCCCCCCCAACCCTACATCCTGATACATATATCTATGAATACTATGGCAATTATTACGTTATTTAAATTTAGAACTTATAGGTAACTCGCATTTTGGTAACCAAATTGAAATCTATCTTAAAATCACCCATCGACGTGGACAAATTTTCAAAAATGGCGCTCTTAGACGAAGGTGTTGATCTCGGTACTGTGAAGATGCGTGAATGGACGTTTGCAGATGAGGTGGTTGTTAAGGCAGAATCAGCGGATGATTTGCAGAGAATGTTGAGCAGAGTGTCTAACTAGCGCGAATAGTATGGGTGTCAAGATTAACATAAATAAACCCAAAATTATTGTGTTGGAATGAAGGGATGAGAAAACAGCATGCAAAATTGACTTAGGCGAAAAGAGGATTGCACAAGTTAATGATTTCATGCATCTTCGTAGTTTATTTACTACTGATGGAAAGATGGATGGAAAGATGTCCACGTGTATAATTATAATCTACGTTGAAAAGATTATCGGTATTACTAGAAGTACAATAATATGACGAATGAAGCTAAAATTATAATATATAATCCTTAAAGAAAGTGGTGTCGAAGAAATACTGATTGACAAGAGTGAAACAACTGTATTGAGATTGTATTATCACATTGAGAGAATGGATTGAGGACGTTTAACGAAGCAAGTGTATGTAGGTGAAGTGCATAGTGAAGCTCTCCATCTGCGGTGATTTCTAGAGTGACTGATCAGCGACCAGTGTAATAGAATGAGTATGTTCTTTGAATAAGCAACATGCGACTTTTCTATTGATCTAAAATCTATCCCTCCTGAACAAGTCCATTTTCAATTTTGAATCAAAACTCATATTTATCTTCTGTGATCATCTCTTATTTTGTATCATCCGGAAGTTTTACTACAGAAGTGAAATAACAGTTTCTACGATTGCTGGTACAGTTTTGTAAAAAATAGGTATTGACAATAGAAATAATGTCAAATCCTTTTTCTTTCTTGACAGGGAATACATAAGTATATGAGGCTTATTAGGGTTCTATCGTTAAATAGACCAACTGATATGGAATAAATATGCTCAGCATGATGGAACGGTAACGCTTCTTGGTGAAGTTGTTGAAAAAAGTGCCGAAAGCTCAAAAGCGTGGAAACTTTTTCGATTCGCTACCGGGCTCGCGTCAAGTGTCCTCAACTCTGAGTGTCACTCGACTTTCGAGCACAACCAGATGGTTTCTAGTGCTTTGTCACTCTTGCACGCGTTTAAAAGCACGCCGCAACATCTTTCAGGGTTTCGTTAAAAGTGTGACTCCTTATTTGTTCACACACGAGCGGCAATTTTCCCGCCTTATACACGCACGTGCTATTTACATTATTCTAACTCCACTAATATTTGATTTCATATTTACATCAAAAACATTTTTATTTAATTCAGACTTAAGTTATTTATAGTACTTAAGTGAACATTTACTACTGGCATTTTGCTGTGCCAGGCACTGGCCAAAAACTAATCAGTATTGGGCCTAATAAAATACTCAAGCCGCAACTTGGGATGTACTATCCACACTACAGGCTTGTCATTATAACTTAGTACTTTAGTATACATACTATACCACGCTATTTGTTTAACTAGTAAGCATATCAGTGCAGAACATTAAAGTTATCTCTACGCGTTTTTCAGTACTGGGGTGCTACTACAATTTACACTTTGAATTGAGCGATTAATAACATTTAAATATCAAGAGCTAATAAGGGATAAACAAAATTTATTTACAAAATTGTGTGTTCATTTTACATTAAAAATAAGTGATACATCAGATGGAAAAAAAACGTCTATTGAGGGATGACCGGATGAGATCGAATGACGTCTGTTCTGTTCGTAATTTAAAGTCAGTATACAATATATATTGTATATATAGGTATATATATTCAGTGATCCATTTAGCCGAGAGCGAGAGGTCGGCAAAGGCAGATCGTGGTATACAATGACTAAAAGAGTGAAACTCATCTGCCGTAACAATGCGCGCCTCGATATAACTCTTCTTGGGCGTTGCGCTTATACCGCACGTAGAAGACCGGCTAATGAAGTCCAAAGTCGTACCGCTATGAAAAAAATCTTTAATTTCATTTCTAAGGGACCGAGACGTCTTCAATCGCGCAAAGAAGCGAGCACTTGCCTCATTTGATATTCGTTATACGTAAGCGCTATACGATATAATAAGAGAGGAATATTCAATCGGTTTATTGTAAGTACAATCTGTTCATTGATTGAAAAATAATGTGTTTGTATGCGCAGTTCTGGGGCACGCATTGAGTGGAGTGATTTTATTACATTACAAAAGAATATATTATAAAATTCATGAATATAAATAAATTATTCCTATCCCACACTTTTTTAAGATTAGAGGCATTGCCAAAACTATTTTTCAACTGCAACATTTTTACGCCATTGATACTCTATGTGATTTACTGCATTTACTGTGCAACCGACATAAAAATTGTGCATTCCAGCTGGATCAGATTTCAATGGTTTGGATTGCTGTTTTGCAGTTGATTGGAAGACTCCTGTTACGTTCAAAAATCAAAAACAATTAGATGAACTCACTCGTTCGGACCGCACAGCTTACATCGGTTGGAGTGCAACAGAAAGCGTGCAATATTCGTCAAAATGATCGTTCGTTTCATATGTAAAGGGTGTTTTAATAATCTTATATGATTTATTAATCTATTACTGAAGGTATGAGTCTTTGTTTATAATTTCTTTTACTGTCAAATAATTTTGGATGGAATTGACTTTAGGGTCATAAATAATCGAATTCAATTAGTTAATAATTGCACTAATTGCACCGAACACTGATTATTATGGATATATTTTTTATTTAATATGTAATTTTGCAGAATTGTAAGGTGAGCTTCTACACAGAAAAACGCCGATCCTCAAAAGTAGGTCGATTCGATGTTGTTTTGAGTTACAACAAAAATGTGACAACAGAGATTGAGAATGCAGCTATGTTCATGTCATACATAGTTATGAGCCCGAGTGCGAGGAACCTCACATAGTAACCTTGTGAGGCTCTTCACTTGGGGTGATCGCTAGAGATTGATCAGCAACCTGGGCCGGAGCAGTGTTGCGGAACGAAAGTATTATTTTAATAAATAACACGAAAATTAATTAATGGTATAACAATAATATATATGTTACATATGTTGTATATAGCTTCACACTTAAAGTATTCTCATTTTGAGAAAAAAAATCTTATTTTGAGAACATAACAAATGAGCTGCAACATAAATGATCCCGCTGTTCTTCTATGTAATTTGGTATCGAAATTTAATAGTAACTGTGAAGGTATTGGATTTAATTATTTGAAAATGGCATACGTGTGCAGTGTGCACTGTGCACTGTTGAAATAAGTATATTGATTAACAACTAAATATTGATACCAGAGTGAAATAATGTATTTTTCCGAAGGTTAAAACAATATATTTTTTAAAACACCCTTTATGTTAACTTTTGAGGACTGTATATGAACGCTTTAGGCGCGAGCAAAGTGAACCAGTAGCGTACAGACCCCCTGCGATTCGCAAAGCATTGTCGCGTGTACTCCGGGGTTCCTGGCATCTGAATGCTCTCGCGCCCTGGGAGGCATCATCGCGCGCTCTGTAATTTCTGCGACCGATGATTTTTTTAGCCACGTCGAGACAGCTCGTTGATCGCAAACAACTGTCGCTGGGCCACCTGGTTTCAGGCCAATTGCGACGCAGAAAGTCTTAACGATTTTTCACTAGACTCAAATATAGTAATTTTCTATTAACGGATTGGAAGAATAAATATATACAAATTACAAAAGTAGATTTTTGAACTTTGCATCTCAAAACATTTTTTCACATGACCTTTATGGTATACTGTTTCACAAGGACCAATTCGTTTCCTTTTATATATAAAAGAAGTGGATGAAAATTACTACATTTATCATGATAAGAAACGTCATAAAAATACCGGACAGAAAAAACTAAGAATAAAATTTGTTGCAGGAAATTTTTTAGAGCGATAAAGTTTCGTTCAGCCAACTTCGCGTCTTTCAAAATACATGTGTTTGTCATGGAAAAACAAAAGAAAGTTTAACCGATATTTGTGTAAAATTTATACTGTAAAGTTAATTTTTGTTGCAAAGAATCTTTCGCCGGAAATCGATGTAAAGTTTATCTTCGGTTTGTTCTGTGAGTGATTACCATGGTAATTCAACCCAAAAATGTATACAAGTTATAAATTTCACGTAGTAACTTTAATTTCATTTGTCCTTTTTTTACAAATTTTGTTTTAAACTTACAGCGTTTCACGTAGGAAAATTAAACTCCTGAACGAGTACTCTATATGGTTTAAGTTTACCACATCAATCACTAATATTATAATGTAAGTATTTTTATGTTTACTGATCTACGTATTAACACTGTTGGAAATTTTTTTTACAAAAATACAAAAATAGTTACAAGAATCTAAAACCATTTTTACAGAAATCTAAAAATAAATGAAATAAATTACAACCAAAATTACAGAAAAGTACAACTTTTTCCTATTACTGAGACGAATTTTATACTTTTATGTATGTTTTTGTATATTTCTATCCTTTGTCGTATTTTTAATTACCTACAAAAATTAAAAAAAAACTCAACTTTATTAATTTACAACTACAAGAATCTACTGGAATTTACAGGTTTCTCAGCCAAAAAGTTGTTCTTTTTCGACCTAGGATGATAAATATTTAAGTTTTTTTCAAATATATAGCAATCGATTGGACACCATACGTCATTTAAAATTATATCATTGCAATGTTCTCAATATTTGTCCTTCTAGGTCGAAAAAGAACAAGTTCTTGACTGCAAATAAAAATTGAACATTTTAGAAAGGATTGATCACGGTCATTGAAATTAAAAGATAATCAAGAAAAAAGATAATCTTAAAGATAATAATTATTTCGTTTAAAGCTATAAAAACTGAACTGCAAATTAAAACACTCAAAGTTGAATACTTTCGAATTTTAAACTTTAAAAATTAAAGCCTGAAATTTCTTATTTAAACGTTCAATAATACACGCATATGAAATGGAAGCTTTTATCACTTTTCAATTGAAAATTTTGTAAGTAAAAGTTGTTGAACTAGAAATAATTTTTTTTTGTACTCTTAAACATTACACAGTTCAAAAATTTCAAAAAATAGAAATCCGTACGCTGTCATGAATAAAAAAAATGTATAAATTTTGAAAATCATATATTTCTAACAAGTTTTAAGCTAAAAACATTAATTTATGAATCAAAATTTTTTTAAATATTCTCTTAAAAAATTGTTTTCAAAAATCATTTAAAAATTTTCCAAGAAACTAATGAAAATGTTATTAATTTGAAACTCGAATTTTCCCCACAATTTTTCGAAAATCTTGCAAAGATAAGAAAAATTGCCTTAGAATCTTCCACATTCTTCTTTAAAAATTTTAGAAATCTTTTCAAATATTCTTCTCAATTTAATTTTAAAAAATATATAATTTTTAGTTTTTCTAGGAATTTCGATCAATTTTTTTTATTATTTTGGGTTAATTCACAAAATACGTGATATGTTCAGGGAAGGTTTGGATCTACCAAAGCATCATTCACCGTGTTAAGAACAATGGAAAAAGCATCACGCAAGTGGGGGGGGGGGGGGGTGTTAAAATTTCGTGAAAAATGTATCACGTATTTTGTGAATGACGCCTTTTGAAACCTTTCAAAATGCTTTTAGACTTCTAAATTTTTTTTTCGAAATTTTCACAAATTTATATTTTGTTTTAAATGTTTTTGAATCTTTTCAAGTTTTAAATTAGTTTGGAATCTTTTTAAAACTTCTAAATATATCTCGAACTTTATCGATTTTTTCCAAGTTAATGATTATTCAATCGTTATTTATAAATATTTTTTTCTTCTTAAATATTTTTGAATATAAAAAATCATTTTAAGCTTTCCCAACAGTCTTAAGGAAAAAAATTCATTTACTTAAAAACTTGAAAGATTCTTGAAAAGCTTTAAAGTTTTATAACGAAATCTTCAGCATTTTGGATTCATTATACGTTTGGTATCATTTTAAAGATAACCGCACTTGATCCGATGCAGAACTGAAGTTATATAGATGCGTTTCTAACAATTGATATAATTTATTAAAGTCCATCGCTTTTATTATTAATGCAACAAACAAACCTATACACACTTTTGAATGAGGCCTTTTAAAATTAAAATGTATTATTAACATTTCTGATTTAAAATTATAACGGTTGATAGATGTGCATATATCTAGGTAAAATTTTGATACAAAGAAATTTTGCATAACTCAAATTGCTGCTTGGTCCGTGATTTATTATAATAGCAAAAGTTCTTGGTAAAAGTGTAATATTTTTTAAAATTTGAAGTTTTTTGTAGAAACTTATATACTAAATATCCTTCAAGAATTAACAGTAAAGTACAAGTTGAAACTCGAAACATTAATGCGGATTCTAAAAGTATTTCTTATAAAAATTCATATTTTTTTGTTCAAATGTATACATTTCTACAATAAAATACCAATATTCACAACACAATTTCAAGTACAGTTTACCAATACTTCAATTTTTGTGAAATTTTGTATTTTTTCTAAAGATTTATAATGTTCTACAATACTTTACGTAAAATTAAACGTGTTTTTATGACATCAAACACCCAATTTTAAAAAAATATATAAAATCATGTAGTTTTTTGTAATATCTTGTAGATTTTTACGACAATGTAAACAAAAATATTAATAAAAAGTTATACAAATTTTTGAGTTGTAGAAACCTGTACTTTATTAACATGTACATGTACATGTTTTAATAACAAAATAAAGTTGTAGGAATGTTGTACATTCTTGTAAAAAAATGCACCAGGGAATATTCAAATTTTACGGTAAAATTGATACACAAATTGTGAAATTCCATTCTTAACCACTGTAAGATTACAATAAACTCATAGAATTAACACATTAATCACAGTGAAACGTTTACAACCTTCTTGTCACTCTTAATACTTTTATACAGTGCTATTTCATCTTCTGGACACGTGGATGCAGTACCCATCATTATTGAAAAAAATATTTTCGATTATCATTGCTCAAAGCCAAATAAATTGAGTTTTCATTTGAAAACTTAATTTTTCGATGTTAGTCTGTTAGAGAATGGTTTCGAGTCGATTCACGTCGATTTGGGAGTCATGGGTTTCATTTAGCAATCATTACGCATTTATTGCAGTGGTGTTTCCGTCCTCTGATCGCCCCCCACAGCGGCAGGAATAAAAGTAAGGGAGCCAAGACCCCCCATCTAGTCTTTATTTGCGACCAATGGGATACAGGCTTCAGGCAATGGGCATAGGACATGACTATGTAGGGCATGGTGTTCTCCGTATGTCGTCCGGTGAACCCCCCACGTGCAGTACGGTACCCCCCGTATCGCGAGCAAACCCTGAAAACCGCGTGCTTGCGCCAATCTACCCCCAAATAAACGAACGAATTGAGCGATTAAAAAAAATCGCACGTGGAATACTCGACAAATATGAATATCTTGTTTGGAAAGTCCTCTAGCACACGCTTCATCAGAAGGTTAAATCCCTTTCTAGCACGAGTTCAAAGGGTTAAAAATGCAAAGATTATTTCTACCATATGCAGCACGATGAGCATCAAGCATTTTCAACCAAAATGTTCTTGCAATCCACTTTTCTTTACAGAATATTTTGTTGTTGTTGTTGTAATTATTAAGTTATTTTATATTCAGAACGAAAAAAAGTAATCTAGCCCATTTAAAAAGAGGCAGTGGCTATACATTAGGGTGGTCCAAAAAATGATTTTTCGAATTTTTATGGGGACACCCCCCAAATTTGTTCGAATCCACCCAAAAATAAATCCATTTTTTTTTGTTTAAAAAAAATGATAACATGTATTTAATGTATTTAACATGTATTTCCCATAAGAAAAAAAGACGTTTTTGTAAATCTTATTCAGAATCCTCAATATTATCTCAATCGAGTTGAAACTCAACATTTCTCTTCACAATTAGCCATAGAATACGAATGAAATATCACCCACATAAGTCTGTTTTATGGGGTCCCAAAGAAACCCCATAAGTGAAAAAATGGGTTTTGCGAGTTTTTGGCGCTAATTATGATTTTTTGCGATTTTTTTATGCGAATTGTTTCTAATACATAAAATATTACTTTATACTGAAAATTAGAAATTTTCATGAATTTTTTAGACAATTTATTATTGTTTTTAGCAAATTTATTATTGTTTTTAGCTCCATTCTATAGAATGGAGTTAGAAAGACGCGGTTTTTTTCACAAATTTTCCATTTGTTGTCCAATTTTCAGTTAGAGGGAAGTGATAGTTCATCAATGTTAACAATAGTGATTGTTTAAACAATTTGTTTTAATTATTAATAATATTATATTTGAATAATGCTAGAAAGATGCGTTTTTTTTTAATTCCTGGCTTTTTGTCCAATTTTCATTTGGAGTGAAGTAATAATAAATTGAAGTGGACAAAATAATTGTTTAAACAATGTATTATGATTATTAATAATGTTATGTTTGGATAATGCTAGAAAGATGCGTTTTTTTTAATATCTGGCTTTTTGTCCAATTATCATTTGGAGTGAAGTAATAAAGAATTAAAGTTAACAAAAAAGTTGCTTAAACAATTTAATATCGTTTATCACTATCTTTTCTTATTTAATTGCTAGATAGTGGCAGTTTTTTCTAAAATCTTTCACTTTGCATCTCCTTTTTATTTATGAACGAATAATAAGTCAACCACAACAACAATTATTTTTCGAATGGTATTGTTGTTGTAAGTAAATTAGTTTTGCTCTTTTCCCAATGCTCAGAAAAAAAATTAATTTAAAGAAGAAAAGCTATTTTACACAAGAGGCAGAAATCAATATTAAATTGTTTAAATAACTTTTTTGATAACTTTAATTAATTATTACCTCACTAAGTGAAAAAAGGACAGAAAGTTAAAAATTGCCGATTTAAACAATAATAATTTGTTTAAACAATTATTTTGTTAATTTGAATTCATTATTACTTCACTCCAAATGAAAATTGGACAAAAAGCCAGGCAGTAAAAAAAAACCGCATCTTTCTAGCATTATTCAAATATAATATTATTAATAATTTTAATTAATTGTTTAAACAATCACTAATGCTAACATTGATGAACTACCACTTCCCTCTAATTGAAAATTGGACAACAAATGGAAAATTTGTGAAAAAACCGCGTCTTTCTAACTCCATTCTATGAGAAAATTGCTAAAAACAATAATGAATTGTTTAAATAATTCATGAAAATATCTAATTCCAGTATAAAGTAATAGTTTATGTATTAGAAACAATTCGCATTGAAGAAACCGCACAAAAATTATAATTAGCGCCAAAAAATTCGCAAAACCCTATTTTTCACTTATGGGGTTTCTTTGGGACCCTATAAAACAGACTTATAAGGGTGATATTTGAAAAGTGATATTTTATTTGTATTCTATGGCTAATTGTGAAGAGAAATGTTGAGCTTCAACTCGATTCAGATAATATTGAGGATTCTGGATAAGATTTACAAAATCGTCTTTTTTTCTTATGGGAAATACATGTTAAACTTCATGGGGCTTGCGGCACCCCTAAATATAATTTTTTTTTTTTAACAAAAAAAATGGATTTATTTTTGGGTGGATTCGAACAAATTTGGGGGGTGTCCCGATAAAAATTGAGAACAAAAAATTTCCAATGCATTTTTGGACCACTCTACTATACATGTTCCTGAATTTTGGTACGGATAGCCGGGTTTTTTTGGTACACATATAGTCACTGCCTTTAAGAGAAACAAAATTTAAATTCAAGAAGTGTCTTTACATATTGTCAAGTTATAAATTATTGATTAGAAAGTGTTATTATATACTTGTAAATCATCAGAAAGATGTAGCCTGTAAAGAAACATTGTGTTAAACAACTTTTAGATTGAAGATTGTTTAGGCTCACCAGCTCTCTAAATCTAAATTAGTAGAAAAATACTCTGACCAAAACTGCAGTCAAAGGCGTCTAGAAATTTCAGCGACTATCACTAAAAATTTCAATTTTTTTTAATTGGGTGAATCAGTGAAAGAGGACTGAATTTCACTGAAATTATCACTGAATGCACATCGAAAAAAGTGAAATATCACTCATTCATGTTTAGATAGTTCTAATTGAAATATTGCTAAGCCGTTTACCAATCTCTTCAGTTGAGTAAGCATTTATACAAACAGTGAGTAGTTTTCTACTAATTCATAATCAAATTCTTCTAATTCAATCAGAAGAAACTGAACTACTACTAATTTTGACTTGGTAGAATTCGACTATAAATTAGTAGAAAACTACTAATTGTTAGTGAAAATGCTTATACTCAACTTAAGCAATAAGTAAACGATTATCAATAACTATAAATTTTACGGCCAACCAGTGGTGTTCACTATTAATTATTGAAAATCCTTACTGATTGAATTCAGTCGCCTATATTCATTACTGATTCAAATTTAAACAAAATCGGGGATTTTAACCGCAAAATCCAGATGCAAATATGAAAGGGCAGTGACAAATCATAGTTAGGGCGACGATGAAAAAATCTAAACATTTATTTCAACTCAGGCCGCCCTTTCAAATGTTTACTTTAGCAAATAAATTAACAAGTGTTCTCTTCGTTTAATTTTATAACCTCAAAAATATTTTGTATGCAAAAAGGAAAAATACGTATTCATTTATTTTACCACGTATTTTTTATGTTTTCGAATAACTTATTTTCAGAACTGGCCCGAAGCTTGAGAAAGATAGAATTGACGTTTAAAGCATGTAAAATTTTGTTCGTTTGAAAAAAGAGAAATTATGGAATAATTTTTGTCATAAGCTACAATATTGTACGAGATCATATTTACATATTGACTGATATTAACACGAACCATTATTACAATACGTTTCATATATGAAACGCAGCAATAAGTTTATAACAATTATAAATGTACATCTAATGTCAGTACTTAAATTCAAAATAGCGATATGAAAAGAGCATAAAAAAGTTTCACAATACCTCTTTTAAGTTTAATTGATCTTTCGAAATTCGCAAATACTGAAAAATCAAATCAATAAAATTAAAATATATTCAATTAAAGTAATTTTTGTGTTTGAAACAGCCAACTGTAAATTCTTCTCAAGGATTTTCATATTTTCCAATTATCTACGATTCTATGTGATAAGTCATGATTTTTAAATGTGCATCAAAATCAAAATTTCGAGTTTCAGAAAGAAATACGGAGAAATGAAATAAGTTTCAATCCAAGTTTAAGAAAATTACAGAAGTTCAAAATCTAGTTCTGTTAATAATTTTATTCCACTTATTTTAATTACAAATATATTCTTAATATCTTCTGTTGAATTGCAAGGTAAACTGTTGAATCAATTGTGAATTTCAAACCTCTGTCAAAATGTTTGAAATTTCATACACAAAAGTGTTTGAATTTTCAAATAAGTTAGTGCGATTTAATATAAAAATGTATGAAATTTAAAATAGATGTGTTTGAAATTTCATACACAAAAGTGTTTGAATTTTCACACAAACGTGTTGTAGATTTAAAATACTTATATATGATAATTGCTTCACACACAAATGCATTAAATTTCAGACAAAAATTGTTGACAGTGATATATATATATATATGTAATATCTTTGTTTTGACAAGCTATTTACATGATTCATTAATAATAATCCTTACAATAAATTTGGCTTCATATCCCTGCTGCAAACACTTCGCCAATATCGTTGGTTCGTTTCTTACCATATTTGTAGCTAGAACAAGTATAAATATCGCTGCTTTAGCTATACATTTTTTTCCGTGCAAAAAATTACAAGTGGGCTGTTCAAATTTGAATCAATGAGATTGCACTGATTTTAATCAGTGACCCACTTCTAGCGATTTTAATCAGTGGGATTGCATTATAAATCAGTGAAAATTCTTACCGCTTTAATTCAGTCATCCATTTTTCACTGATTCAAATTTAGAGAGGGGGCTGAGTGTTTGTCAAAGACGTATAATTTTAAGGGTCTTTATATAGAATATAAATCCCACTACCGATACTTGCATGGGCACACTTTAAACAAAATACTCGGTCGAAAACATAATTTGTCAAAAAATGTTGACATTTAATGTAATCTATTTAATAAGTTACTTTCAATTTTTACATGGCTAGCAACTCTAGGCCGAATAAGAAACCACTTTTTTTGGAAGAGAAATTTAAATTGATAATAATTTAAAATAATAATAATTGAAACTCACCTTTAATCTTTATTCTGAGAGTTTATAAATTTGTGTAGCATTTCTATCTCGATTTTTATTGAGGAATGATCAAGCTTGACATAAAATACAAAACATAAAGTTTTTTAAGATTGGTATTTAAAATCAGCATAATAATCTCTGAATGTTCTCTGCTACTTGTTTTCTCAACTGTCAAATAAAATTGAACTTAACTTTTTTGAATAGAATCGAATCTTTCAACCAATCAGATATGAGGACAAAGCGCAAGGGGAGAAAGATTTTTCATATGGTGGGGCAACTCACCTAATGCGAATCTCAGACCCAAACTTATAGGTAGGAGGGTACTGTAATAATATTTCATAGGATATATTTTCTAATAATCGTAAATTCAGGTATTTTAAAAATTTCACCTCGTAGAATTGTAGCTTATGAAAAAAATTATCATCATTCTTCTTTTTTCAAAAAAAAAAAAAAAAAAAAACTAATTGTACATGCTTCAAACGTCAATTCATCTTTCTTGAACCTTGAGCTAATTCTAGAAATAAGTTTAGCAAAAATAAAAATACGTGGTAACTTTTCTCCCAAGGGGTACGATTTCATGGGGTAAACCTTTGGAATTTGTTGAAGTCAGATGTATATTGGTTCAATATATGTCGTAATTTTGTATTTTTTGCAATTCTTACCACTGAGAATTATTCTGTTCTAATGATAAATTGAAATGTAATTCTTCTTCTTTACATGACAAATATTTTCAAGGTTTTAAAAATGTCTTGAGGTATAAGTTAGAATTTTTTATTTCAAAAAGCAAAAAACGGGTTTACATTTATTTGCCAGAAGTAAACATTTGAAGGGGTAGCCTGAGTTAAAACAAAATGATAATATATGGTATATTTTTTATTGACTAATAATAAATTATTTTGTCACATTTTTTAACCCGGGATAATCGCTACAACAATTATTACAAAATTGTCAAAAGCTCAATAATTATATTTTCGAACTGATCTTATTAGGCTCAATAGATGACGCAAGGTCTTTACTTTATTGACCATCTAAATAAATAATTATAATTATTTCTTTAGACGGTCAATATATAAATCAATATATAATTATATATTGATTTTGAAATAACCAATAGTGCTGAAAATGTCAACATAAATATCTCATAAATATATAAATATATAAATCTCATAAATAAGGAATTCCAAAATAACGAAAGGTGCGATTGAAGCCCTCCCAGAGAGGAATATAATCCTTTCTAATCAGGTTTTTTTGAGTCCTCGTTTCTAAGTTATTCAGAAATAACCTAAATTCGAAGATTCAGAGGGGAATCGCTACAAAACTGAAATAAATTATTAATAAATTTTTTCAAACTTGTTTTAATTGATAAATTTCGTTACAAAACTATACTTACAGTGATTTTTTTTTATACTCTTATAGACATGTAGTCAATACTATTTAAAAAATGAAATATGGTTTATTCGTATGCGTTGGAGATCATTCCTGTTTCTTTCCTTATCAATATTTTTTTTGCTTTTTTGATATAAAGATATTTTCGTAAGCGTTTATAGTAATAATATTAATATATTCATTTAAAAGAAGTTGAGTTGTTTTTATTTCTTGGTTATTTTTTGTATTCACCATGATAGACTAGTTTAGTTTTGTCCTAATTTTAGTGTAGTCTTTCATTAACAAGTTTTCTTTTACAGCGACCTATGGAATATATTTTCTTTAGACTTTAAAGGACTAATGTTTTGCTTTTTGTCCAATCCGTTTTATAATAAAATAATAATTCCGGTGTTTTAAGATTGATATTTATTACATTTTTTAATCGTTTTTCTTGTATCCAGTGATTTTTAGCTCCTTTTAAAGTTTTTACATTTATGAAAGATTATTTGCCTTTTATTGGATTCAAGGACAAGATAACAAAAGGAGAAATAGTTTTTCATTATAGATTGAAACTGAATCTTCCTCTATTTTATTTTCATCATAAATGTCACACAGATTGACAGTTAAACAATTTCAAAAGATTGGTTCACGGAAACATTGCACGTAGACAAGGAAATAATAAAATGAATTGAAAAAGTGTAATATAATAAAGCAACTGATAGTTTTTTTAATTCTTACGAAAAAAAAAAAAAAAATCTTTATTTCTGTGGATTGTTCTTCAAATGTCTCTAATGAGCCGATTACACTGTTGTTTAAAAACATACTTCTCTCATTTTAACTCCTTTTGTGCAATTATGTTACAAAAATTGACTTTCTTGCGGATGTTTTTTAAATGCTGATTTTGCAACATACTTATTTTTAAGTGTTCTTGTGCAATTTCGTCACACAATTTGATTTTTTTACGTTTATGTTTTTTAAAAATTGACTTCCATTTTGGACACTTTCTACAATCTACATCACCTCTAAGTCATGGTTTGTAAAAAACGGTAGTGATTCGCCTGGGGTGAAGTTACAATTTTGTGAGATTTTCTTAATTTTTTTCGTATATAATTATGTACTCTGGACATCATGCGGCTGTAATGAGGATTGGGAAGGAGCGTGAAAGAACTTTTTGAATTAAAAAGGCAGAAGCTGTAGCTGGTGACAGTTGTATGTCTGCACATTTCGAGTGAGAGATTAAAAAGAAGTGGTGTTGTTTGACCGCACGCGGTGCAACCACAAAGCACTTGTAATCCCAAACAAATTTGCGGATTACACTCCCAGCATGAATTATTTAATCTCAGCACGGTTTAGTTAGTGACCCGTGGGGTTTACATGGAGACTTCGCACACGCCTGCTCAACATGATCCACTTTCCACGTAGCTTAAGTTTCTACTTATTTATAATGTACCTACGTATTTGACTCGCATAAATTAAATGGTTGAGTTCCAAATTTAGGGTAAAAAAATACAGTAAACTCTAACGTCATATACAAACTGAAGCATTTCAGGAAGATGATTTTCTAAAGAAAGATATAATTATTTATAGAAGAAAGTATACATTATAAGAGGGCTCAAAATTAAAAGTTTCTTGATTTGAAGAGACATTCCTTGACATTTTTCTGTTTGGTGAAAAACTAACTGTTAATTGTTTCCACATTTGTTAAAAAATGGAAAATAAGTTTCTAGGGTTTTTAAAACACCTACGGTTCCGTTGAAATGATTTCAACACAAAGTTGCAAACACTAAGAATATGTGCATTTTTTTTGTATCTGGGATGTCTTGCAACTATTTTTGATCAAAAAAATCTTTACCTCAACCATTTTTGCAAAAAATCAATTTTTAATTTGAGAAAACTAAGTAACCAATTTATTTTTCTCAAAAACACGAAGCAAGACATGAAAAAAGTTGAGAGAAAAAAATAATTCTTCGGAAAATTTCCTACAAAAATACCGCCGTCATAATGTTTAATCTCACTTCTTTGTCTTGAAAAACTTGATTTTTTATTTTGGGTGTTAAAAATGAGACCAGAAAATAATTATTTATTTCTAGACTGTAAAGATATTTTGTAATTTCAAAAATGTTGTCAGCTCAGGTGTTTAGGATAAAAAGTTTTGAATGTTAAGAACATGTGGGTATGAGTATAATCCTATGCCTTTTTACTTAAAATAATTATATCGGGAACAAGAAATAAGAAAAAAATTTTATAGTGAAACAGAAAACTCAATTTCTTCCAGCAAACGGAGTGGAATTAAAAATTATACAGGGTTTTTTTTGTTGGAATTTTCCCAACTAATAATTTTTCTTTCTTAATTTTGTTCAATATCTCACTTCGTTCGGGAAAAAAACGGGTTATTTACATTTTTTTACATTAAAGATTGATTTTTTTCAAAAACGACTAGGGCAAAGATTCTTTTATTTCGAAAAATAATTGTAAGACACCCCAGATACAACATCAAGAAAAATATTCTTGGTGCACCTTTGGACTCAAGTCACATTTCAACGGAACCATGCACCTTTTATCGTAATTCGTAAAAAAACTAATTTCTCTAATGTTATATTATTATGTATTCACTCTTTTTTATTATACTTAAAAATAATTTTGTTTTTACATGAAATTTGTAAACTGTCGTCAGAAAAGGTAAGAAAATAAAAAAGTAGAGAAAAACCCTCTCAATAATGAAAAAAAAATCTTTTGTTAGTAACAAAAAATAAATTTTCGGGCTCCTATTTAGTTTCTAATGCCAATATTTCGTATGCATAAAGTGGAATAATAACAATACTTTTATCACTCAGAAAATCTGGATACAAAACAGTAGATTTAAGACACACTTATGGGCTAAAAACTACCCCATGTAGAAAAATGTTCTGGCAATGGCCTGGCCCAGATGAGACCATCTGGTTTTCAATCTTGATGCTGACCACACGGTCTGGCCTGGGCCTGGCCAAAAAGTATAACATTTTTTCTGGCTAGCCTCAGGCCAGACCGACTGGTCAGACGCAAGTTATGGGAGAAGAAAAAAAAAGTCTTCTTTTGATAGTGTGAATTTATTACTTACTGTCCATCATTTTAAACACCTTGTAACTTCTTTGAAATATGTCAAAAAAATTTGCTGATCGAACTAAGAACCTTTTTTGTTCTTGGCTCGCTGATCAGCGCCAAACCTGGACCAGACCAGACCTTCCACACTAGACGGTCTAAATAAGTTCAGACTTAGGCCAGACTAGCGTCAGACCTGGACCAGATCAGATCTTCCAGACTAGACAGTCTAGATAAATCCGAGGATAAATCCAGACCTGTACCAGACCTGTAGCCAGACTGCCAGGACATTTTTCCACACGGGACCCATTTTAAAATTGCAAAGACAGATTTTTTATTTAATGTCCTAAACTCGGATTTTTGGCGGAGTACCCAGAAACTTTTTTTCTGATTCAGTATTCATATCGACTGTTCGGATGTTTAACAGCGTCATGAAAATAAATGTGGTCAGTTGAGTTGTCCGGCTACGCCACGTGATTGCGCCATATGCCGTGTGAATATTAATTCCCGAACTAACTCAAGCGCTTGTAAATGATTCAGTGCGGGAATGTTACATTCCCGCACGCTACTCTCACAGTAGAGGAATCTGGAATTTTCCGTACGCTTTATGGACTTGGAATGTGGCCATTCGCATGCATGTGTTGTAAAAAATATTTTAAAAAGATATGTATGACACTATCATCGGAAATATTGAAAGCACATGTTTTGAAGAGAAAATTTAAAAAAACGTTGAAAAGAAAAATTTTGTAGCGAAATTGCACAAAAGGAGTTCAAATTAGAGGAGTTTGTTTATGAAAAACAGTGTAATCGGCTCATTAGAGACAGTTATGTAACAAATTTTTTAAATTTATCACGTTAACATAACATCTATAGATTTACAAATAACTGAATATACGAGATTTTGTGTAGAAATTGTTGATGTAAGTTTTTAAGTTGTTGGCTTCAAGGTTAATTCGTTTCAATTCACCTGAACCTAAAGCAAACGACTTACATCAACAATTTCATTTTTAAGAGTCAATACAACCACCAGCGAATGATACGAGATTTTATTTTTTATTTTCGAAAATTTTATTTTTGATTTCAAGCACAATGGATGAAAATAAAAATTGCAATATACTAACGCAAATTTACTGTATTATCACCAAACACTATAGCATACCGAGTTGCTGTGTATACTGACATTTATTTTGAAAGGACCAATAACAGAGGGCCCTTTAAATTGCCAGATTTTTCATTAGTACGTTCACTGCTGTTTTTTAGCTGTTGCTGAAGGGTCCCAATTTTCATAAAAATTGAATTAAACATTTCTTCCCCGTAATGATAATAACATAAAAGCTCTTAAAATTCTGCGTCTAATATTTCCAATAAGTTTGAAGGCAAAATGTCAATTTCATACAAAGTCCAAAAACATGTCAAATTTTGATGCTTTCAAATAAATACTAATAAATTTGGCAAAAATTAACAGCTTTGAAAGTTCTTCAACTTCATATTTATAATTAAAAAAAAAATGTATATCTTTTTATACCTTTATATCTTTTTACTTTTAAATCTTTACGTTTGAAATATTATTGTGCTAGACTCGACCGCAGATTTAAACTGGGTACGAAAACGTAAACAATAAAAAATCTGTAGCTACTTATAAAGTATTTTGAAAAATCAATACATACATTATGTATAACACTTCAATAAAATTTAGTAATATTTATAGACATATGAATATTTTGATTTTTTGAATCATGTGTGGAATAAATACAGTTTTTTCTTACATATAAAACAACATCATGAGTCTTGCATATCTTGTATATGTAATATATTGAATATCGTTCTGAAATATCACTTTGAAAAAACCATGATTTATTATTTTAAAAGAGGTAGTTTTAAGTACTATATGAAAAAATACGGAGCGGAGAGTCTCACAACCATATATTTTTTCAATTTGTAAAAAAACTAAAAAAGTCGCCCTTTGTTTTTATCAAATGAAAGCTTTTTGGGGGTGCCCTCATAATCAAGAAAAACTTTTTTTTGAGCCACCGTAGAAGGTATAGATATATTTTTACTAAATTATTGTTAATTTGAGTAAGTTGTCATGTAGATATAAATGCGTATGAATAAAATAACTTATTATATTAGTATTATTATACCATTGGGCCGATCCCTTTCGGGGTAAGTGTAAACTGTAAACTGGTTCGGTTCCAGACTTCCAGCCTCATTACACTACCGAGGATTCAAGAATTATAGGAGAAGGGATAGATATTTATGAAATAAAAAAGCAAAAGTTTTTCAAGATTTTAGTTGTGAGTATTAAATTATGTGCCTCGTCTTTATTCGAGATGAAAAACTGTCCATGTTACATCTATTATAACGAGTTTGTGTATGGTTGTCACCTTGCGCATTATTTCCGCGCCGAGACACCATTATTTCAGGACCCACATATATTCCGAGTGCCCATTAAATTTTCGCCCCATATGAGAGGCGGCGATAAAATTCCATACGAATGTAAGATAATTTACGACGCAAGGACTCGCGAATCAAGATGTAAGCGTGGGCGACTCAACAGACGGCACTGGTCGCGGGACGAAGAAATTTCTTGCAGAAAAGTCAATTCTGAGAAATTCCCTTTGGATGTTGACATTAATAAAAATTGTATCAACCACAACAACTGATATGAACAGGATATATTTTCGGTGAAATAAATTCAGTAAATTAAGTTATGTAAATAAATTAAGTTAAAAAAAAATTAATAATTTGTCTTAGATGATGAGGTTGGAAATTTTGCGGGCGGCTGTACAGCAGTTCATAATTTTCACGTCCCACGCACTTATCTCAAGAAATAATCGCGCGTATCTGGGCGATGCATAAATTATTTCACATGAAATATAGCATTGGCAAGAATGTCGGGATATCGAGTCGATGTCGTAAAGGAGATGCCAATAACTTGTGGCTATAGCTCGTATCGAATTGTGAGATGAGAGCAATAAAAGAAAAAAAAAGAGATCGAAGGGCGAGACGAACTAAAACCGGCTGGGTCAACACGTGGAAACAACGGTATTCGGTTTAACTTCCGAAATTTCAAGCGCAGCGCTAGTTAAACTTTTATGATGGGTCCAGGGGTTCTATCTCAAGTATTCCAGGCTCGCATACCACGTGCCACTCCTTTTCTTCTTTTTTTCGTATCCTTAGGTCTCCTGTCTCCACATCCGGACTCTTGGAAACGTTCAAACTCTCGAATTTAGCACGAATAACGAGTCATCTTAAATGGATAAATAAATTGTGAAGTCCATGTGTTTTCAACACAAGAGCTCGAGCTTTCCGAAAAGATCGAAAGTTTCAAGTACGTAGGCAGTATCAAGTTCTCGAAAGTTTCGAGTCGTCAATAGCTCGAGGTTGCTCAAAGTTTTCAATTGCCCGGAAGCAACGTTATGTTAACAGAATTTCTATCAAACTACATTTCACAGTTTTAATGTTTTATCCAAATGAGTCAAATGGCCCAAAAAATTGGGCTGTTTCGATCAAAACTATAACAAAATTTATTTCGATCCTAAATTTATCATAAGAAACCTGAAATATCCCCTATCCTATAGTTCTAAGTCTCGTGGAAATCCAATAATTAATTGAATTTTTCAAATATTTGGGATATATTGATCAAAAGTTTCGAATCTTTTATTTTTGACGTCAAATTATTGATCAGAAGCTCCTTACTTCTGAGTCTTGTAGAAATGTGCTGATTTATTTATAGTTTTTCTAAAGCTTGGGTGATTGGGATAACAAATGTGCAATTTTTAAATTTTGATCTCAAATTTGTGATCAAAAACTCGAAAAATCCCTAATTTTGAGTTTCATAGAAACTAGCCAGTTTCTTTAATTTATCAAAAAATGTGTATCATTTGAATCAGAAATGAGATTTGTCTACTTTTATCTGCAGACATTCAGATTTTTTTATTTCTTGACCTCAGAGATGGTATCAGCAACCAAAGAACCTCCCCAGTACTGATTTTCATAGATATCGGTAATTTTTTTTTAGATTTCAAAAATTTGGGCCATATAAATAAAAATATTTTATTTTGACCTCTTTGTCATTAGAAGCCCGAAAACCCTTCTAGTTCTGAGTCTCATATAAATTAACCAATTTATTCAACCTTCCAAATATTTGGGCCATTCGAATCTAAAATCTCCTTCGAGCAGAGCTTCGAGCAACCTCGAGCAACCTCGTTCGAGTTCTCGAAATATTCGAGTAGCTCGAAAGTTTCGAGTACTAGACTAGAAGACTCGAACCAGCTCGATCTCGACTCGACTTGAAGTTTCGAGCTTTCTGCACGCTTTTTTAAAGAAAAATATAAACCGTGTGAACGTGGTCTTTTCAAATAAAAATGGGCCCTAATGCCCTAACTTTATATCACCAAAGTTTCGTGGCATTCAACACTTTTTGTGTCGTAAAATGTACAATATTGCACATTTTACGACATAAAAAGTGTTTTTGGCGGTCAAAAGTTTTTTCTGACGCTTGTGAAAAATTATGTTCTTCTTTTGAATGTCGTCGTCCACTATAGTTAAGGTATATTCATCTTACGTAAAAAAAGGTGCTGAACATGAATATGTCGTCTCCAAACGTGAAGATCTGATGAAAATCGACGAAATCCAATTTTACATAAAACTAATACCTTCTCATTACGACACATTTTCCATTACTCCACTTTTTTTCTGAAAGTTAATAAACAAAGCATCGTATCTCAAAATCATCAGTACCATTTTGTAGCCAACTAAACTCTCGATCCAACCATACCGAATACGTTGTCAAACAAAATTTGTTAAAAATTAAAACCGACTAAAAAATGTTTTGACTTAGTCACACTCTCTCCTACTATATTCTAACGAAGGGAAACTTAGAACAAAAAAATTTGTTTAAAATCTATCATTCAAAATTTTCAAACGGGAGTTTGATGTATATTTTTGATCAAGGAAATGAGGAACGTGCTTGAACCATGTGGGAAAATGATGTCTAGACTCTGGACTAGACGTTCTGAATTTGAATAATATTTTTATGAATGAGTGGACATATCATAAATCCAGTCCTGAATAGAGAAAAGATAGTTGGTGGGGCCTCAAAAGATCCCCATGGGCATGGACCATGGCACAGGGACAGGCCCTGTGACCCTGTGACTAATAGGCTTATTATTTTATATCGCCTCGCATTTGTTACACCGCGAAGCATTTCATTGGTGTTTCCTTGCCTAATGCGATGTTTACTTAATGGCGCAGAGAACATGATTACATATTTCATCGTATACCTCTTTTACGAACGTCACATGTCCTCCGTTTCCAACTGTCGTTCAAGTCGAGTGACGAATTGTCCAGGAGGAATTGAGCATCAAAATTAATTTTCGTTTCTCATTATGTGGTACAAGAAGAAGTAAATATAATATTGTACATTATAGTGATGGACATTATTCGAATAAGTTGAAGAATATTGAAATATAGAAGAAGGATGTGAATCAGTCATCTAAATTGATATCACATGCTTCCTCATACAGGAACCTGTTAAAGAGTTCTTCGAACGCTTTCATTAATTTTCTTTTCCATTCCTTACAACTGCACAACTCCTCTTAAATCGTAAATGTGTCTAATTTTTACTGATGATTTAAATTAATAGAAATAAAACTTAAACTTGTATCGTATATATTGTATTTCGTAATTTCCAAAGCGTGAAGTAGCCTCAATTTATTCGCTGGATTAGTATATGGTCTACGGATTCTCCTTTCGACATGAATTATCGATTTTCCCTGAAGTTTTTACGAAGCGTATCATGAAAGGTACCGCAAGAAAATGGCGATTCGTTTGAATTCTTTGGAACGATCTGCGTTCACGCAACAGATTGGATGTGTTCCATGGTGTCCTTGTTCCGAGAGTGACCAAAGTTTCCTACTTCCCGTTTCGACATATCGGACGAATAAGGAGCATGTGCAGTGCACACCAACCACATTTTTTCCTGGTAGAATTGGACGGTAGTCATACAACACTTTCTCTAGCCATAATCATAAGCCATAAGGCTTATGGCTCATGCTTTCCTTTTTAATATCTGCGATTCATTTTGGAAAATTCCATATGGTGCGCAGGAGGGATGTAGCTCCTCGACGGGATCCTGATTCCTGACCAGCGCAGCACCCTTTTGAAAAGCAGAGCAGGATACAACATAGATGCCTCGACGGATGCCAATTTTGGAAAGTGAAGGGCATGAAATGATAAAAAATTGTGTGGAAGGTAGAAATGATGGGGGATTGAAATGAAAAGCAAGCGGTTCTAATGCATGCAATTAAACAATCATTTTTCAAAGATTGTATGCTTCACATTGGAAAGCATTATAAGTTTATTTTATTTCTAACTTCATATATTAGAATTAGAACATCAGGGCTCTACCACACATTTTTCATTAGATTTGTGCAAATCATAATTTGTTTTTGAATAAAAGTATAACTACTGTAAAAATCCAGCCTTTTTCAAAATATTCACAAGTACTTATAGGATTTGTATTCCAAAAAGGTCCTGTTCAATTTTTCTGGTAGGAGTGAGTCGTTACTTTGGAGACAGCATCATTTCTGCAGAGAAAATCATGTTTACAAATTTGCTGCATAACCTGTAAATGATATTTATTAAATTATGTCTATTCCAACTGCGATACTATTTTGTACTTCATTCTCTTCAATAAATTGTGCCTATCAGAGTTCTATATTACTTGTGTGCTTCAACATAAAAGTTTTGTGTTTAACTATAGATACAATGTAGAAATTGAATATTATTTTTCCATTTTATAAATAAATTACAAAAACGAATGCCCAGTGTGCATTTTTAAAAGCAGAAAGAAATAATTTTTCATCCCAATTATTCTTAAATGATGTTACCAGTGATTCTTAATGATGAAAATTTGTTATTTGATATTATTTGTTAATTTTGCAAATAACAAAACATCACCTAACATATAATTCAGAAACAGTGAGGAAAATACGATTTTGCTCTGCTTATAAATGTACAAATTTGTTTATATAATTTTTTATATGATTTGTTTATAAAATAAAAAAATATTATCATGATAAGTATCACCTTGTCAATAAAAGCAATTAATTTTATCGCCAAAATATTACTCTAAAAACAAACTATCCACAATTTTCACTATAAGATATTAAGAATTTGTTTATGACAAATAATATTACTTATCAAACCTTTTCAGCTTTACATACCCCAGCTCATCAAATCCAAGAGATACTAAGCGTAGGAAAGTTTTTTTTCACAAAAAGATATAGGAAAAAGTGAAGAATCGACATTTTTCCAATATTGGCAACAACATACATTTTTAAACAACAATTCGGGAATCGTTAGCACATATGAATTCTGAATTTAATTCTAAATTTTTCAAAAAAAAATCTAAAATCGGTTAAGAATTTCTTTCTGAAAGTTATTTTGAACTTTGTTTTCTTTATTTCGCCCCAATGTGCGATCGTTGCGCGGTACTTGGAAAGTGAGGCCCCGCGCCGCAACACTAAATAGTTATAATATCACAAAAAGTAACCGTTTCCATAAATTTGCCTCTTGAATCGACGCAGAATTTTATGAGCAATAAAAATATGTATATTTAAAAAATTGAAAGTATGCTTCTGAGCGAAAAATTAAATAAAAAATTTCGTTTGGATTTTTGTGAGCCCGCATTTTGAATTTTTTGTTTTTATATTGCATTATTAAGGCCTATACGTTATACGCTACTCCTCCAAGAATTATAAAAATTCGATCAGCGGTTTGGGAGATATGCACGGAGAAAAATGAGATTAAAGAGTTCCATATTCAGTACACAAAAATTAATGTTCACCAAATTTTAGGAATAGATGCAGAAGACACGGGAAGGATTTTGAAACTACGCACTAATCATTAAAAAATTGTATCTTTCCCGCATAGAATCCCGGGTAAAAATATTTGGTCTTGATTTTGTCTTGAGTAAAGACCAGTCCAAGACAATTCCAAGTCATTCTGTATGTCTAGCTCGTGAGACGGAACCAGAGTATTCTTGATGTCTTAGGACGAATATTTTTAACTTGAAGACACAAATTTATGTCTTGAGGGTCATCACTAATCCGCTTCAAACTTTATAGAATGTTTAAATTATTTATCTTCATGGTATTTATTGTTCATGTGTTGATAATTTCATTGGTCTGCAATAGTTATGTTGTTTGGATGGCGAATCTAAAAATGTTGTCCATTTTTTCCTATCTCCAACAGTTCACTAGATACTTCTAGAAAATGACAGTTTTAATCTTTTCATCAAAAATTTTATATGCCTGCAGTTGTTGAGACAGACAGGTTCCGAATTTCTTATTTAAAAATTATTTATTACAAAATTACAAGTTTTATCGGTTGTAAAATTTTAATCCTCAGCAGATGTCAACTGCTTGGTCCTCACCTAGCTACCTGATTCCTGGAAATGGCAGGCCCTGTCTGTGGGGTCCATAGTTTATAGAGTCCGGAGTATAATGGACAATAAAATTTACAAACTAAAACTTCTTTACTTTTGACCCTGGCAAATGTTAAAGCCACAAACTGGCAATATAATTTTTTTAAAGAGCAATTCGTTATATTTATCAGGACTTACACTTCTTGTCTTGAAACAAGTCAACCTGGTATTGTCTTGGCTCAGTCAACAGTCATAAATGCAAGCAAAGCCTATGTATCTCCAATGTCTAGCTGGTGAGACGGAGCCAGATATCACTGTCTTGGAGACATATTCGAGACATATCGAAGACATACAAGACAAAACCAAGACAAAATATTTTTACCCGGGATCTTATGTTTTAATACTTTTGAGTTATTTTATACACTTCGTACGTTACCACCTACAAATTAAGTGCTTCAACCTTTGCACAAATGAAAAACTAAAGTTTCTCCTAAAAAGTGCGTTTTCTCAAAAACAATAGAAAGCATAAATTACTATACTTTCTAGAATCAATCATGGAAATCACTATATCGTGTCTTACTTATCGGATGAAAGAAGTATGAATCGAAGTATAGTTTATACTTTATAATTTTATAGTGTTCTATTGGGAACTCGAGTGATTTTGCAGCAGTCCAGTAACCATTCCTGGATGCCCCGCACTCAATAACGTTCGGGCTGCACCGAACAGAAGTCTCTTACTAACTAACTAACTTATAATTTCTGATCCAGAATACAGGTTGAATTCTCGGCAACCACCTATTTTCATTTGAGTCGACTTTTTCTGTTTCAGCAAATAAAAGTTCATAATTTAATGTTTAAAACTGATTGAATACATGTATGTATAATATATAAATAAATGCAAGCTTATAAAATGAACTGTGACTATATCGACCCGTGAATAGCCGCTGCTCTGTGTCCTTGTGAATTCTTTTTGGCCAACCATTCTTTACTGTTGCGAGTATAGGAACGATTCCTATTCTGGACTGGACTCCGTACAGAGCGCTAGAGGAATCAGACCATAGCAATCTGTAATCTCTTTAGTTGCCTAAGGGAGTTAATACCGCAATTGCACTTGAATAAATAACCTAATTTCAATTACGAATTTTTTTTACAACACCAGTTCAATAATGAATACCTCGACTACCAGCACTAAGGACCCAATTTTTCACTTCCATTTTTCTCCGCGTGGAGTTTTTAAACAAGTCCGGTCTCACAATTAAAAATCCTGTAACTCTCTAAATTTTGAAAATTTTGGAACAAAATTTTAACCTTCAACTGCACTCACAACACTAAACTTTCACCAAGTTTCATCTAAATCGCCAAGCCCCCTTGACTCTGGCAATTAGGAAATTGGTTGACCCAGGTGTTTCTTCAAAATATAAGTGAAGTTTGTTATTAGTACACATCATGGACCCAGAATTTTCCTTAATTGCAGCTTTGCTAGCAATAAAGCAATGGGTAAGATCAGGAAAAAGGAAGGCAATAAAAGTAAGGAAGGAAGATATAGAAAAAGGATATTCGGATGAAACTTGAAAGAAATAGCGTGGAGAGAGGAGAGGAACACATGTCGTTCGCTGTACCCCGCGGCGCTTCGGGTTCGATGCGTGGGATTCATATATTATTCGCGCCATCCAACACTCGGTTGGTGAGAGAGAGACAGTATTATTGAGAATGAAAGCTCCGGGGACGCGATGCGAAGCCAACGAAGAGATAGATGAAGAGGGGGTTGTTACTTGTTACTTTTGAGTGTCTAATGATTTAGCCCGGGTGAAAATACTGAAAATATTTGGTCTTGATTTTGTCTTGAATGTCTTGAATATGTCTTCAAGGCCATGATGGCTGGTTCCGTCTCACCAGCTAGACATTGGAGATATACAGACTAGGCTCACAGTTATGAATGTAGCAGTGCCAAGACAAGACCAGTTAGACTTGTCTTGAGACACGGAGGTATAATTTATGTATTAGTTTTATTTCTACCGGAAGGCTATTCCATTTCCAAATAGGTTGGACCAAACAACGAAGAAATTGAAACTGTATTATTTCTAATTAAGAGCGTCTAAAATTCAATGATACATTTTTTTTACTTTCGAATTTTAATGAATTTACACGCAAAGCAATTAAAATTTGACAAATCAAAATTCAACAATGAATTGAATGTTTCAATGTCAAAGCTTGTGAATTTCTAGAATTTTAAATTATTTTTGTATTTTAAAAATTATCGTTTAACATTAAAACTGATTAGACAAAGTCCAAAATGAAAAAATAAATTTACGATTCAAAATGGAAAAAATTTTAATTGTGCACTTTTAAAATTGAATTTTTCTGTAAATTTTGTCAATTATACCTCTTGAAATTGATCCATTTTAATTTTGATCGCAAAATTAAAACTTATCGAAGGGAAAAATTGAAAATTTAGCGTTCAACATGAAAATTCAGAACTCTAAATTTGGAACCATTCTAAATTTAAAAAAATTATTCAATTACTGAGGTTTCAATTTCAGGTAGTTCAATTTGTCTATATTTTTATTTTTAACAGTACAATTTTTGACTTTTTCATTTCAAATGATTTAACTTCTAACACCTTCTTCAGAGTTATTATATACATATATGTTATATATAATGGGCCTAAGTGGGGAACCACACATAACAATTTTGTGAGGCTCTTCACTTAGGGTGATCGCTAGAGAGATTGATCAGCAACCTGGGTCAGAGCAGTGTTGCGGAACAAACGTGTCATTTAAACAAATAACACAAGAATTCTAGTTCAATCTAGAAAATCTATACCCTTTACACCACATTACTACCTTTCTCGCCGAGCAAGTCACGCCTACCTCGACAGGGCTTGTCAGGGCTTAATGGTATAATATATAAATATAAATATATATATATATATATATATGTATATATATATATGTATAATTTAAAAATGGGTTAAACAACCACCGCAGGGTCCCACTGAGAGCAGCTGCCATCTAAAAAAATTACACCGGCTCCCCGTAGCACTGCGGTAAATCACACTTATGGCCACGTCTCACAACTGTGAGATGAGTGTTCACAGGACACGACGAAATCACAACGACAGGCCCGCAAAACCCTCGTGTGTCTTGAGGACACGAAGCGACCCAAGGATTTCCGCTTTCTGCATTCATCTCGCCTTGGCATATTCTTGGCACGCGGGTATGGCTTCAAGGTTACGAACTCACGAACCTCTCTTTTAAGGTCTTGATACCTCTCTTCTTTCTCTTTCTCCTTTGCAGTGATGTTGTACACAGACGGAGCCGAGAATTCGATCACGAATATAGTTCGTTTCTCGAAGTCTTCGAGAGCAATGTCAGGCCTCAAGTGCGCAACGGAGACTGCTGTCTGAAAATCGTAGTTCCAAAAAATTTGGCACACTTCGAAGAAGATGCTTGTATCTGCTTCGGAGAGACTCCTTCACTGATGTTACGTCCAGGATGGGGCTTTGAGGCGCGCCCAGGTATGTATAGGTCTTTCCAGTATTATGATGTCTAATAACACTTATATCCACAAGCTCAGGGTCCTTGGGAACGCCAGTAATCTTTCCTCTCTTCAGATTAATTTTGGCACACTTGTCCAAACCAAAGTCCATCCAAATCTCTCCTTTGTAGTTCTTGACGATATTTATAGCAGTTTGAAGTTTGCTTTTACCAGAGGCATAGATCTTCAGATCATCTATATAAAATACATGAGTGACCTCATGCTCGCGCTGATTATAGTGTCACCACAGAAGTATCCAGGAGAATTTCGTAGTTCGAGAAATAGATGCAGAAGTGTGATGCAAAAAATCAAAGGTTTCATGGTATATATATATATATATATATATATAATTCATTCTTGAGATAATCCAATCAAATACTTTTCAATTTTTAATTAAGTTTTTTTTCAATCTTTAATTGAAAATGTAACAATCTTGATTTATTACTTTAGAAATTAAAATTTGTTTAAAAATGCTGGAAATTGCATAATTCAAAGCTTTTCAATTCGAAATTATTTTTTCAAAAGCTGAGTTTGAAATGTTCAAGATTTAAAAACATTAAAAAAATTAATGTTTAATTCCTGGTTCTGAAATCTTGTCATTTTTAAGGCTTTTATTTGAGGAATCATTGTGCAACTAAACTACAACATTATGAAATTTTATATTTAAAGGCTCCGAAAATTAAGAAACTTTAAACCAAAGATTGTCAATTTTAAACTTTGAAAAGAAAAAAACTGTAGTTTCAAGGCCGTCAGAAATGTCAAGATCGATTCAAGGTCGTTAAAAATAATTAATTTTCAAATTGTGCATCACGATTTTTGAAACTCAATCATTTTAATATAAAGTGCAAAATTAAAAAGTTGAAAATCAAAGATAAAGCACCGCCATGCTAGGGGAATATGTAACTTCATGTTGCTTGAAGTGGAAACAAAATTTCATAGGATCTCAAACTGACCTACACTAATAAACTGTAACATTGATAAGTTCGAAAAATTCGCGAGACAAAAAGCACCCAAAAAGCGAGCGGAAATACAGGAGCTTCAATGTGAACAGAACTAATTAATGGTAGAATTTTATAGTTAACTGCAAAATAAATCATCTGAAAATAAGTCAGATGTCGCTTAGAATATCGAGGCTTCCTTATTTTTTTATATGTGTATAATACTATAATATATAAAAAAGTAAGCTGTCTAAAAAATCTGAAGAATGTGGAATTAGAAATTTAAATAACCCCCCTTTCTCGGAAAAGATCTTCTCTCGCATACGATTTTCTTTGGGTCAGGAATTCTATGCTTCCCTTTAAACTTTAAACGTTTGTAGTGAAGGATGAGATTAAAAAAGTGGGTGCAAAGTAAATTCCTGGGACATTGTCTCGTGACTGGTCCCAGATTCTCATTTTTCTTCCTACCGCAGTAAATCAAGCATCGTAATAAGTCATATTTCACTAGGTCATGTCTGCTTTCGACTTTTCTATTCTGAGCTTAAACAGGCCCAGAACCTAAGGAAATAAGGACAATGAAGTCGACCGATATTGTTGAAACACTGATAGCAGGCAGGAAAATTGCCAGAGGAAGGCAAAGAAAGTTTCACTTCCGCACAAGATATACGATCGACCGGTTGCTGTATTCACTGCTATTGGAATCGAGCAACCTTAGGGCCAAACACCATAAAGTTTTATTGCCAGTAGTGGTTTGTTCGATTTCCCTTATGATTTACGATCTCGCGGACCTGGACCTGGTAGACGTAGAAGGCCCAAAACACGCTGTGACGCAAGGTTCTCTGCGATCGCTCGACTGACTTCCAATATCCAGTTGCAACTTCCGAGGAGCTGCACTGACTTCTTTCCCTTTTCTTGCTTCCTTCCTGTTTGAGAAGAGGATTTACGATATCTGAAGATGTTACTCGCTGGACCTTGTCTATGGTGACGCGACCCTGAGTACAGATGCTGAACAGTCATGACCTACCCAAAAAAAACTATCGTAAAAAAATGCGAAAAGAAAAGTCTTGTGTTAAATCTTGACTAGATTCTTTCCTGCAACCTATTTTTTTATGAAAGAGGCATGATGATAAATGTTTGAGTTACAAGATGCTGTTGCACAAAAGATTGCAGGTACTGAATTCCACTGTATTCAGTCCCAGAAGAGGAAACATATTTTTTATATAATTTTAGAAATCTTCTGTAAGTATTTACGATTTTATCTCTAGTATATTATTAAATTCTACTGTGCCTTGTATAACCTATGATAAGTTTTGATATGTTCAAAATTGCGTTCCATATTATTTATTATCACATGGCGCAAGTATAATATCAGAGGTGAAGAATTTTCTAAAACGGATCACAATGTGATTTTTTGCGAGAAAACTCGTAATTTATTTAGTGATTTTAATTGTTTAAATTTAGTTTTTATTTGAATCAATTTTCAATTTAATTTTCAGTTTAATTTTTAATTTCATTTTTAATTTCATTTTTAATTTCATTTTTCATTAAATTAACAGAAATTTTTTTTAATATACTGCTAGTCTATTTTAACATTACACAAATTTTCAATCTTGAACGAAGAAAATGAGTTAATTTTTTTTAAAGAAAAGGGTAATGGGAAAGAGTAAGTGGGTGTGCCAGAATAATTATTAATTCCTTAAGGGTTGAAGGAAGTATGGGGGGGGGGGGGTAGCAAGCCTTCAATGGACTTCGGATATCTTTACCCAAAAATAATTCTTTGGGCTTTTTTGGCCTTTTCCATTTAGAAAGCTTTTACGGGCAATACTTCGCGCAGGTGTAAGGCTCATAAGAGCATTTCATTCCCCTATCGATGTTTAATTCTCCCATGGGCACGTCTTCTCCGGGTATCTCTTTCCTCACATTTTGAAAAGTTCCTCAGAATGGGGATTTATGGGGCTTATCTTCCCCACGTAATGCCCATGGAAGACTTGACACCGATAGGGCGAAGAGATGCCCTAATGAGCCTTGGAAATGAGGGAAGAGTTGCTCAGCGAAGCCTTGGTGTTGGTGGTCAAGATGCCCTGAGAAGACCCCATCTTTGAGGTATAGATAGATGTCCAGGGAAGGTATTTTTTTTAGGGAAGAATAAGTCGATTGCACCACTACTGGTCGTGCGAATAGACACTTCGTTTAAGATACGAGCATAAAGTAATTAAAATTGCAATATAATGGTCTGTACAGTTGAAAAGAAGTTGACTATTTCAAAGTCAAGATCATTGAAATTGAAATGAGTCCCTCATGCACTTTGATATATAATCAGGATATCCATAATAAAGTTTCAGATTTGTTTTTTTTTCTCGAAAAAAACCCTAACAATAAGGTGAATGTCCCAGTACTCGTGATGGTCCCAGTAATAGTGAAACTTGGTTATAATTTGAATATATTATTGAAAAAATATGTTAAAAATAACATTTAATAATGAAACCCACTTATTTCCAGCATTTTATAACAGCAAATAGAAATTAAATTCATTTGAATTGAATAAAAAGCCAGAAAATTGGCATCACGATTATTGGGACTAAGACTAAGGTCACGATTACTGGGACGTTTACCTTATTTCCATTAAAAATGCATTCAAAATAAATAAAATTAAGCAGTTTCAATATGAAAAGCCCATATCTAGAAAATTAATCGCGATATCAATTTGAAAGTATTAGACTCGTTTTTCTCAACAACAAAAAAATCATACACGGAAAAAAGTGGATCGTTAGAAGAACTCTCTAAACAAAACGGTATAGGATGCACTGCACTACTTGGTAACCGTCCACACTCAGCGAGAAGAAGAATTACTATTTCGTGTAGTAAGCTCCCACAACCCTGAATGCAGCCCTGCTGCTATACATGATTTATAAATTTATTAGCTCGAAACTTTCGACACTAAAAATGATGTAAAATGTCGATCACATATTATCGCACGCTCGAACGCTTTGAAAAATCGCCCTCGCTGGGGAATCGAACCCAACCTAAGTACCTAAAACCTGTCGTAAAACCTAAATCTAGCAAACGTGTTAGTCAAGTGAGCTACGGAATCGCTTAGATTTTTCTGAAAAACTCTCGGTCAAGCGGTTTCTCTACCAAAAAAACGTGCCCAGCTAAGAAATGATAATAAATGTTTACTTACAATTTTTTAACCTATCTCTTAAGGATGATATCCAATATTTTGTAACGAGATTGGGAAAAATTTTTTGCTTAGAAGTATTAACTCACACAGTAAATATATTATTAGTAATTTATATCTACTATACTGTAAAATGATTAAAATTACAATTTTTAAAAAGTACTTATTTTGTATTATTGAAAATTAAGACTTGAAAAACTATTTTAAGATAAGACAAACGTTGAATAGTGATACAAATTTAAATTTTTTGCAAAACTAAAATTTTTCTCATGATATATGATTATATGGGGATGCTGAATTAAAATAAAAACTATGTGATCAAAAAAAAATTTGGTTCCGAGAAACTAATATTAAAGATCGTAATATCAAAGAAATATGGTAGATTTTATTGTTTTTAAAAATCTGGAAAAAAATTATAAAATATATATTTTTTTCATCAAATGATAGATTTTCTACAAATATCAATGTGAAAAGGATACAAAATTATTACGACATTAAAATTCGAAATCAATTTGAACTAATATTTTATTACAACTTATTTTGTAATTATTTTGTCAAAAAATGATGAGTCAAAAGTAATACATTATTCTACTAAAAAAAAATCTTCCAAATAACATAATATTTGAACCTGGGTAGCTTAATGAAGAACGTTCATAATCATTTTTAGTGTTATAAGAAATCAAAAATATCACAAGTAGAAAATACCATTGTAGAAACAATGTAAAAAAAAGTATTCATTCTTATATAATTCTTCAGAATATTTTTAAATTTTGAAAATTTTGTGCAAAACAAAAAAACAGTATTGAAGTATAAAGTAGAGTTATTCACTGTGTTTATTTATAATTATTATCTCAACTAATATTATGATAAAAGAGAAAACATTATAAAATAGTTTGAAGTAGTAATGCTGACTTTAGGTTTTGTATATTTTGAGATCATTACCTCATTCAGTTTTTGGCCGAATATCGTACTCTCCCCTATCAAATTTCGAAAAAGGAAAGACAATTATATCCAAGAATGTAACATTCTTTTGTTTCTTTATATTGATCAGATTTTTATATCAATTCAATACCGTTGAAGCAAAAACGATACCTTCATAGCAATATTTTCTTACCGCCGCAATTTTATTATAGGTATAGAACGGTGGCATTTGACCCTCTGCTTAACTTCGTACCTGTTATTGTACAAACATCAAACAAAGAGAAAAATCCTATTCACTCCTTGTTAACCAAAGTTAAACTGTTTGACCTGGGCTCAAAGCGCCGGCTCCAGTTTATGACATTGTAAATATTTAAAGATATCTTTGATATTTACGTAATATTATAATCATTGAAACTAATTGTTTTCTTCCGAAGAAGAAATAAACCATTTCTTAATGCAATATATATTTTTACCATTATATTTTATCGGCAAAATGAAAACTACTCGGAAAAATATCATAATTGCATATAAAAAAAAGCTAATACCTTCTCTGATGATAATAAAATAATAATCCTCGAATTATTAATTCCTTCACTTTGTCAGCTTTATAGCCCACTGATATAAAGATCCTCTGTTCTCTTTTTTGATTTGAAAATAAATTATTATTATTATTATACCATTAAGCCATTTCCCTTCCGGGTTAGGCGTGACTTGCTCGGTTGGAAAGTAGTGGGATAGGTATATAGGTGTAAAGTAGGTCGTTGTATGGTATAAGGTAGATAGGTATATAGGTATATATGTGTTGGGTATAGATATTTTAGATTGATCTGGAGTTTTCGTGTTATTTATTCAAATGACACGTTCACTCCGCAACACTGCTCCGACCCAGGTTGCTGATCAATCTCTCTAGCGATCACCCCAAGTGAGGAGCCTCACAAAATTGTTATGTATGGTTCCCCACTTGGGCCCATTAGTATCCAAGGTCTTTGTTTCAGGCATCATTCACTCTATTGTCACTCTGTTTATAAACTATTTGTCGCCACACTTTTCTGTCCTGGCATTCTACTCTAGCTTCCTGCAAGTCCATGCATTTCTTCATGCAAGCTCTTCTGTTCCTATGACTTCTTATGTCTCTTCGGATTAATGTCTCATTTACAGATTCTAACCATTCTTTCGGCGGTCTACCTCTGGGCATTCTGCCATTTACTTTACCTTTATATACTTGCTTCGTCAGTCGTTCATCTTTCATTCTTTCAAGATGTCCGAACCATCTTAACTGATTTCTTTCCCATATGTCAACTAGCGTCTCTCCTGTACCACATTCTTTGAGGATTATCTCGTTTCGGACTTTGTCCATCAGTGTTTTTCCGCATATTATGCGCAGAGGTTTCATGCCGATCGCGTTGATTTTACTCCTGTCCTTTTCTTGACAGGTCCATGCCTCGCTACCGTATAGTACAGTTGGTACGAATATGGAATTATGTATGGCCATTTTAGCTTTTTTTGATATGTTTTTATTTGTGAGGATGGACCCTGCTCTACCAATAACCTGCTTACCCTTATTTATGCGCTTATCAACTCCCCATCTATTTTTCCATCGTTAGTGAATAGACTACCTAGATATACGTACTTGTCAACTTGTTCTAATCTCACATCATTTAGGACAATGTTGCATATTGTTTTCTCACTTTTTCCCTCAAAAACCATGACTTTCGTTTTATTCACGTTAATTTTGAGGTCCATGTTCTTCATGCTTGTATTAAGTTTATTCAACATTCTTTGCAAGTCTTCGACTGATTCTGCCATAACAATCTTGTCATCTGCGAAAGCCAACCCACGTACTTTGACGGTTTCGAGATCTATACCTTTTTCGTCGACGAGGGCAGTTCTTAGACACTTATCCATGAATATGATAAATAGCCACGAGGACATAACGCATCCTTGTTTCACGCCTTGCATAATATCGAACCAGTCACTCAGTTTCCCATTTACCCTTGCACTTGCTTTACTACCCGTATATATTGTTTTTATTGCTTGTAGCAGCCCTCCATTCACTCCATACTCTTTAAGGACTTCCCAAAGCTTACTTCTATTTACCGTGTCGAATGCTTTTTCTAGGTCAATAAATGCACAGAAAACCCTATTGCTTCGAAAATTATAGCACATTTTTTCTACATACAGTTTTTACTAGTGAATAATAAACCTGAAATTTCTTCAGCTTGAATCAAATAAACATGTTATTATTTTGTTTTTTTCGAAACTAAAATTTTAGTTATTTTTCAAACGCTCAAAATGGTCAATTTTACGTTTTTTGGAGCGAGTTTAAAGACTTTTCAAGACTTTCTTCCAAAGAATAAAATAATAGCATATTTCTTCGATTCAAGCTAAAGGAATATCAAGCTCCACACATTCAACTTTTTAAAAAATGTGTGAATAGGACTCAATCCAAAAAAACATGTTTTTGGGCCATTTGCAAAAAATTCTGAATTGAGCAAAAATTAGTTTTTTAATTCATAATTTTTATTATTATTCACTAGAAAAAACTGTACATAGAAAGAATTCACCATAATTTTCGAATCAATAGGGAATTTTTTTTTATTTCGTAAAAATTTGAATTTCCAAATCAAAAATATAACAGAAGATTAACCGATTAAGAAAAATTTTCTTCACTTTTTTCGGATGTTAACCCACAATTTTTTTTTGCTTAGCTCCAATGATTCGACTAATTTTATCATTTTCATTCCGTCCTACTATTTATACTGAAAAAGTTCGGCTATACCTACTGAAATTTCGGTACACGTAGCCGCAGGCTTATACAAATTCTTCAATCTTAAACGAAGCTTAGAATTGTTTAATTTTTAATGCTTCAATTTTCAATTAATTCATTAATTTTGAAAGTTTTCAATGAGAAATAATATAATTTGTACGGGTTTAGAATAATTAAGCTTTAATGGTTCACAATATTTAAATTTGTCCTTGAATTTCTTTGCACAAAAATTTTATTTAAAAAAAGAATTCCAATCAGTTTTAACGTCACTTGATACTATATAATATGATACTCATTACCAATATGTATCATCTTTAACAATTTTATAATTTCAATTTAAAATTATAGTTTTCAATGCTCAATTCTAAAATTTGAAACTAAATTTGTTTATCTCCATAAGCCATTTTAATGTGTGTTTTTATTATGAGTGTTATTGATCAGATAAAAACAATTCAAAATGTACATTTTTTAATGCCTATTCGCAGAATCATTACGTATTTAGGGTCATTAGATCAGTTATAAATCACCAAAGTGAAGGGTAGGTGAGAAATAATGACTCATATATTAAGGGGCTTCTAATTTGTCTAATTTTACATAATTAAAAGGTTGATAAATTTATTCATTACAAAATTTGTTACTTTTAATTTTAAATACTTTAATTTCAAAAGAGTTTTGATGCTTCAAAGTTTGAATGCTTCAAAGTTTAATGTTTTGTCAAGCTGGAGAAGACTATAGAAATTTGTTATGATTTTTAGAAGACACTCTGAAATATTAGAATTGTGGATTCTTTCAAAACATTGTTTAAAAAGGTTGTAACGGTAAATTCGTAAAAAAAAGTATACACAATACTAGAGGCCAACCGGACGGTTCGCTTACGGTTTACAGCGATTCTGAAAAGGCTCAGCACACTGTAAAAAAAGTGGTTGAAAATTGCAAATCGGTTTGTAAACGTTTTACTATGATTCATGCGGTAATTTTACAAGTTTATTGTGAACTTGCAGTGATTAACAGTGCAATTTCACAATATTTGTATCAATTTTACCGTAAAAGTGTAATATTACCACAGGAATCAGTGGACATAAAAATACCAGTGATTAACGTGGTAAATTTCAACCATATTATAACAGATATTATCATGCACTTTTACCAGGTTTCTTTAAAATCACAAAATGTACTGTAATCCAATTCACATGGAAAGTGTAAAAAAGCAGAACGATGGAAATTTTACCAGAATTTTGTAATTCCACTGTTAACCGCTCGTTGGCGAGCTGTTGACGCTGCAGAAAAAAAGCAAATTGGCGCGGCCGGTGTCACTCGACAACAACGCGTTACCGTGCGTGTTTTTTTATGTATAAAATAATTTAATATATTCTTTGAGTTTTCTATAACTACGCACGTAGGCTAATACTGATATTTGGTATATAAGGTGAGTAGAAAAAGTTCCTGCTTGAGTGTGGTATTTGTGTAGAAATAGAGAAAAAAACGTCCTTTAGACAAAAACTGAAACTATACTGTTTTTACAGGGTCTTCTTCAATTAAACAGTTATAATATTATATCAATTTTGAGGTAACGTATCAGTTTGTCTCGAGATTTCTCCTTAATTTTCATTGATTGTTTTGTGCGTCATATGAAGTATAGCTTTTTGCAAAAGAAAAACATGTAGTAAATGACATTTGCCGTAGAGGTTACTTTCCCGTACATGCAGGTTTACTTAGCGCATGCGCAATGAAACATGCCTTCTCCGTTTTACACTGACAGTTGAATTTTGCAAGAGGAACGTAAAATTACAATGTCTGAAAGTAACGTTACGAGAATTTTCCGTTCTGCATGTGATTTTAAAGTATCAGATTAATTTTCAACTATTGCAGTGAAATTACCACGTTAATCACTGGTATTTTTATGTCCACTGATTAATGCGGTAATTTTCAACCATTTTTTTTACAGTGCACTCATCATTCACAATATTTTTATTTACAAATCAAAATGCAAAACCTGAGATTGCCTGCTGTTTACAAACATCGGTTTATAAACATCAGTAGTAAAAGCGATGAGCTAAATATTTTGGTAACCGTGGAGAGCATCTTGCTCAGCGATGTTGGTGATTTTGCCCATCGCTTTTGGGCTCGATGCGGAATCAGTCCTTTTCTGTGTCCATAAATGGTGGGCAAAACGAGGATTTTGTATGCATGCGTATTGTGTGAAGAAAATTACCATTTGATAAGGGGCTGCACTAAAATTACTTTACGCGCTTTTCTTTTGTTTATAACGTTTTATCCCTCTTAGCTTCAAGGCAATTTCATTCTCGCCTTTAATAAAACAAAAGAAAAATGCGTTGCGTAATTTAAGTACAGCCCCTGATGGTGTTTTGATATTTTTTAATAGAATGGTTTCTTTTGAATATAAATCGTGGCAAATTATTTCACACCAACGGCAGATACAGTTAGAAAAATCCATATCAATGTGAGGAACATGGTATTCATTTCTATTTTCCATACATATTCTCTCTGCCTCATGCAACTTTGAAGAATGTGTTTAGAAAATAACCATTTCCTCTACTCTATAGAAAATTACAATTTTTGAGGATCTGTTGTGGGTTTGTTGACTCTCGGAAACCAGAGAAAAGTCAATTATATAATTGAGGTCTTCCTATCCGGTCTCTACACGATGCAGACGTCAATGCTCAATACCCGTGGTTGGTGAAATTGTGTCTCAAGGTGACAAGGTCCATCCGAGACTGTGAATGATGATGACTACATTCAAGAAAAAAGAGAAAAATATCTTTACAAACCAAAGCTTGGTCTCTCACGCGTGTCTCCGGGGAGTGACCTCACAGATGACACGTGGAAACTGGACCCTAGTGCAATAAATAAAGATAGTTTAGACTTAGACCATTAAAGATTTCCAGGTTACTCGTTACAGTCATAGCTACGATGTCAATGATTTTAGAAATCATTGTCACTGCTCAGTCGAGGTGCATGCTGGGTGGTTTTTCAATCGAGCAAAGGGAGTTTTCGCTAAACGACAATGATCGTTGCAGCTGACCTGTATTGTTGGTATTGCTCCATTGTCAGACGAGATCGTTTCTCCCACTAGAATATGGCTGCGAATGTGTCAATACGTACGGTCTCTTCTTTTCTGTTTTCACAGGTAAGGTGTAAACTTTTCCCTTTCCAGAGAGCCATTGCCCGTCCCACCTACTCGATAGGATCGTTCCTGTGGGCTTTTCGTTTATTGTGCCACGCTGGGGGTTCCAGAAATTACGCAGAATGCAGGTCAATTTCTCGTTTTAACAGCCACATAATGGACAGTTTCTTCGGTCACCATGCTCTCCGATGTTGCGATACAACAAACTGCGGTGGGTCTTCTGCCTCGACCTTGTGATTTAGATGTTCCAGGGAAACCCTGGTATGTCAGCATATAAGAGGTTGACTCATAGGGGTGGCATACTGAGAACTAAAAGGAACTGTTTTCTACTATAGCTAGAAAATGTTGTCAAACATTCAATTTTTTGAATACCTTCAACTGCCTTCAACTAGCCGAAAACATTCCTTACGCATTCTTATTATTTTACACACTGACAATCAATATTTTCCATCTTGAGAAACTAATTCTTTGAAGCTTATTTTTAAATAAGGATACTTTTTGAAAGGAATACAATTTTTGTAAATGACCCAGATTCTATTGGTTGTATATTATTTGAAAAAAGCAAGGAGCTCTCCGATTATTCCTTTTCCGGGGTGTAATGGTCGCAATGGGTGGCTCAATTGTAATAAAGGTATCATTCCGAAGGGCGATACGCTTCCTTCTATCTGGGATGATTGCAAATAACGTCCTTTAATACGAAAGAAGCGGCTGATCAAAGCTGCAAATAAATAAAAGATAATCATCTAATTATTCCATTCATACGAATGCTATTGGATCATATTGAGTCCGCGTGGTACGATTAGTCTGCGATTCATTAAGATTACTCGGCATGGTCGTTGTTTTCATCCTTTAGACATCTGGACACTCCTCAATCATCAACAAGTGACAATGCGTAATTTGTAATAATTAATTTTCAATTAATTT
>CAKNXH010002433.1:272108-288537 GCA_932178445.1 Andricus quercusramuli
CCTCGTGGGGGCGGGAAGGCACACCTGTGACAGGTCACAAAAATAATGTAAGGTAACACCCCTACCTCTTTTCCAACACCTCGTGGGGGCAGGAAGACACCCCTGTGACAGGTCACAAAAATAATGTAAGGTAACACCCCTACCTCTTTTCCAACGCCTCGTGGGGGCGGGAAGACACCCCTGTGACAGGTCACAAAAATAATGTAAGGTAACACCCCTATATACATTTGAAAAAAGCTTAAAAAATCGATATATCCCTAAAACTATTCGAGATATCGATTTAAAACTTTCAGATTCGTGTTTCTCGCCTTCTTCTAGTTTAAAAATGGTGAATTTCGCCTTTTTGAACAATTTTCAGATCTTGCACACCACGAAAAAAATGTTGTATGATAGCAATAGCAGTTTTTTGAAATGATTAAGAAAAGTAAATGAGTGATTTTACTTTACAAGTAAAGCATCTATCTAAATATGAAAACTTCATACCATTTCCCCTATTCCTCTTTAAACTTTAAAACTTTGAACTTGGTTGAAAGCTGAACTTTTTTGTTAAAAATCTGTGTTTTTTTGTTGAAAATAAATTTTTTTGAACAGAAAATATAACTATTTTTTTTCGTTATTTTTTTTCTTGGAAATTCAACTTTTCGGTTAAAAATTCATTTATTTGATTGAAAATTCGTCTTTTTTATATAAAATCCATTTTTTGAACTGTAAATTGAATTATTCTATTTTTGGTTGAAATTGATTGTTTTTAGTTTGAAATATAATTATTTGGTTGGAAATTAAGTTTTTTGTTGAAAATTCATATTTTTTGGTTGAAAATTCAACTGCTTTATAGAAAATAAGCGCATTTTTAGCTTGACTTTTGGGGTTGACAATTCAACTTTTTTTATAAAGAATTCGCCTTTTAAGCTTAAAAAGTTCAAAAATTTGGTATGAATTTTTCTTCTCTCTTGACTGAAAAATCTTTTTCAGTTAAAATATCAACTATTAAAGTTTTCTTTGAAAATATATTTTATTGGTTAAATTCGATTGTTTTTTATTCAAAATTATTATTTTTTTTTAATATCAACCATTTCACTTTTTATTGAAAAGGTCTCTTCTTTGGTTAAATGTGTCTGTTTTTTATTAGAAATTTTTTTTTAATATCAAGTATTATATTTTTCGTTATGAGAATCGACCTTTTTTGGTAAAAATTTCAACTACTTGTTCGAAAGTTGCACTCACTCTAAAAACAGACTATTGACTGTCAAACGATTCCATTCACTATTAAAGGATTTTCCATTCAAAATTGGCATAAGAGGAAATCCTTTCATAGTTAAAGGATTGTCGTTTCAAATGATATCCTTTACCTATGAGAGGATTTCCTTTGATCTTGAAGTAAAATCTGTTTTCGGACAGAAGAAAGAATAATTTGAACGTTAAGTGAAAACTTGTTGCCTGGTATTACGTGCAAGAAATGTACAAAAACCGAACTTTGGTGGATGTAAATATAGAATCAAAGCTCTAAAACACCATTTCACAAAGAACGTCTTACGAACTTTCGATTGTCAAAAGCATTAAAAAAATGTATACTTCAATTGTGGAAAGCGTAAAAATCGTAAAAATCAATGAAAAGTGAGGTTATGCGGATCGAAAATTGTTCTTTCAGTATACGTACCTTCCAAAGGTTTCGCGTAAAAATCTGAGATTCCTAATTTTTTGAATAAATCCATTTTCCACATCATTTCGCACGACAAATGAAATCCTCTAATAGTTAAAGGAATTCTTTTCAAAGTCAAAAGAAATCGTTCATCAGTAAAACTACTTCCGTTTTGCATTCAACGGATAAGTCTTTGAACAGTGAAACAATTCTATTGATGGACAAAAGAAATCTGCTTAATTTCAAAGGACGCATTTTGAAAGGAACGTAATTTTACTGTTAATAGACTTTTTCTTAGAGAGCTTCTTAGTTAAAATTTATTTTTGCAGATTCATTATTTTAGTCAAAAATGCATCCATTTGTTAAAATTTTGATTATTTTTATAAAAATTCAAATAATTTGTTTGAAAGCCATCCTTTTTGTCTAAAATTGCAACTGTTTTGTTGAACATTCATATGTTATGAAGTCATTTTTTTCGGAAATTCAGCCGTTTTGTTGAAAATTCGTCCTTCTGGATTGAAAATTGTTTTTTTTTTTTATAAAAGTTTTTTGTCAGACAATCATTCCCCTTGGTTGAAAATTCAACTGCATTCTAAAAAATTTGTCTTTTTGGCTTGAACATTCAACTATTCATTTAAAATGCAGAAAGATAATCTTTTTTGAATAAAAACTTAAATGTTTGCTTGAAAATGCAATACCTGTGCATTAATTTTATTTAAAAGATTTCATACCCCTTTTATTCGCCTATTTTCGTGAAAAGTCACCCCATTTTCCATGTTTTAAGCGCATTTCGGGCTATGAAGTTCAATATTATGTTTATATGTTTTGTGTTTCATTTTAGGCCTTTATTAAATGAAATCAAAGAAAAAAATTCGACTTCAAAGGGGGGGGGGGATTTTTATTTATGACGTCACCCGGGGGATTCAAGTGAAATCGATTCTGCAGTTCTTTTCACAAAAATATTTCTGTTTTTCAAAATTACGAGCAAAATTATTATTAAAACTTGAGGTTTGGAAGAGATTTTCGATGTAATATCGCATATCGGAGGGGAAAAAGATGTTCGATTTTTATGCCCAGGTGTGATTTGACTCGAGTTCGGTGAGACTGCGCGTCTCCTGAATCTGCGATAAGAATCTGTCACCCGTGACTGGCTGCTACACTAATGCAACAAGATACCCACACCAGATAAAATGCCTGGAAGTTTGACCAGTCACTCCTGAGGTAGCCACTATTTTTTTTAGTATTGCAACTCTTTCCTCAGTGTTCTATATCGACGTGATAAATTTTTGTTACATATTTACCAAAACTGTGTAATATAGTTGTTTTCAATTTCACCCCACGTCTATACGAAAGAAATATTTGATCTTCAGACCTGATTCAAAGATTTCTCGTGCATTGTGGTAATCTGAAACAATGCAGTATTTATGACTATTTTAAGTATGCTCTGATTCTGCTATTTGAAATAGATAGTGAGAAAAAGGGTCGTGAATCGAAAAAATGGGTAAATGGATGAGTGAATCTGCTGGGTATTGTAGTTCGGGGAGATATACGACTCTCAGTTCCCAGAAACCGATTGTATTCTGACGAAGATGAGACCAAAGATCGTTACACACATACCTGAGGCTGAACTGAACGATTTTTCTAGGAGGGACTCGTCCTGGTTCTCCTGAAAAAATCACTTTTTGAATTCTGCGCTCAGTCATTTGGTCAGGATTTTGGTTCCTCGAACGATTTGTGACTCGTTCGGATCAAGGTTCAGATGCCATCCACCCATTACGTAACTATTGCATTCCGAATTATTTGGAATCCTGTTCGAAGGTGCAATAAAGGAACTGAGGAAGAATGCTGGCCTGGAATGGGCCACAGACCACACTGCCGTGAAGAATTAAATATTCTGATTAATTCTTCAGAAGGCTTACAAGTTTTGTTTAGGGTTCACAAGAAACATAATATCCTTTAGCTTTATTCTTCCTGCTTCAAAGTTTTCATTTTTATGATTATATTTGTAAAGAAGATTTTGTAATTGGCATTAGGGTCGATAATATTCATTTTTGTTTTGCAATTAATTTATTTTCAATACTTTTCAAAAATGAAATTACAATTATACTTTTTGTTTCATTCCGGACTGCCTCATCGGACTCGTCAGTAAGGCTTTGTGAATCAGCCCTGCCTAATAAATTTTACAATTTAACTGACCTAAATTCCATTATTATGTATATATTATCCAACAAAAGTTACGTTTGTTTGTAAATTTGGTGAATTTTGCGTTTAATAATATAATGAATTTCAACCACGGATATGGGACGAAACTTAATATAATTGAGATAAATCATACATTTATTTGAGAAAAAACACACACACACAGAAAAGTATGTAATGTTGTTCCGGCCACGGATAGGGCTCGTAGGGGACAAAACTTAAATTAAAATATCAAAAATTATTCAGTTGATGAGGTATTATTATTACTGTTAAATGATCTTTTATCTTTTAATTCAAGTTACGGCCTCCAACCGTAGCTGGAACAACAATAAAAATTTGTTGTGTATTTGAAAATAAAATTATAATTTATAATTTATATCAATTATATTAAGTGTTAACTCCTATCCGTAGTTGAAAGACATTATATCATCAACTGCAAAATTTACGAAATATGCAAACAAACATAACGTTTTTTGGGAAATATACATTATAATGAAATTTAGGTCAGTTAAATTGTAAAAATACAAAAGAGGACCGATTCACATAGCCATACTATGACGAGTCAGTTGAGATTTTTTATGTTTCTGAAACATAAAAAATCTCATTTTTATTTTATTTGAAAAAGATATATATATATTTTTTTCAAACTAATTGCAAAACAAAAATGAATGATTTTAACCCTTATGCCAATTAAAAAATCTTCTTTACAATTATGATTCTTGGGTCAATGAAAAATAATATCTTTCGAAAAAACAGCAAAGATGTCATCTAACTATAATTATATTGTTAAATAAAAATGAACATAATATATTATTATTTTTGTTAGCAATGCATTTGTGTAGTTGGGTGGAATGAAAATATCAAAATCAATCGAATTATTTTAGCCGACTAAAAACAGTTGTGGCTTTTCATTCGGAGTGAGTTAAAATAAATTTTTGAACACAAAACAAATCCAAAATTGTATTTAAAGTTTACTGTGATATACAATAATTATGAAAAATTAGAAATGAATAGAAAAAATATTGTACAGGTTACAATTTGTTGAAAATGAAGAAAAGAACGCTTTTATTTTAAATTTATTTAATCAAACATTTTTAAAAAGTCCGTGGCTACACACTAAACCTAACGGTATCAATTTGATTTGCAATGAAATGATCCAACAATGTCACAGTTTGTTTCTCCGTATTATTTCTAATTAAAAGCGTTCAAAATTGAATCATTTATAATTAAAATTGAAAGCTTTTGAATTTGGAAGTGTCTGCGTGTACCGAAATTTCGGTACAAATATTATAGGTGTGTCTATACACAAAAATTCGGCTATTCGTATGTACGGCTATTCGAAGCGTTTGAAATTTGACTTTTTGTAATTGAAAAATAAATGTAATGCTTCAAAGTCAAAGCTTCTGAAAATCTAAATGTAGAGTTTGTTTTGCCATCCCATTGAAAAATTCTAATTCAACATTAAAATTCATTATGCGTTAGACGTAAAAATTGCCCTTACAAATGTCAAGCCTACATTTGTACCATATATTAATATATGTGTAAATAAAAAATCCTGCAAATGTCAATCTTATAATATCTTTTTTTTTGGGAGTCATCGAGGAGAGAAGAAAACTCATAAGGTGGCATTTTTCTCATAAACGGATAAACTGATTTTGATAACAAAAAGATGTTATTAAATTCTGATGAAAAGGAATTAAACAAATTTTTGAGGCTATGTTTCAGAGTTTCAGACTTTTCAGAGTGACACTTTCAAATTTTTTTAAATATTCTTACGTTCTCTACTTTAACATATTTTTTCCTATAAATTAATCAGAGGTGGACGGCGCAGTTAAGAAAAGATAAAAGTTTCATGTTTTTTTTTTGTCAGATAACAACAATTTCTAGAAAGTTGTTTCATTGGTTCTTAAAATATATAGTTTTGCTTTTTAAAGTCGGTGCAGCCATTTTCGAGAAAAGCTACTTTTTGATTTTCCTTTTCCTCTCCACATCTTTTAAAAAATGGGATGTCAAGCTCAATTTGAAGCCTGAAAATCAATTTCAGATTGCTCAATTTTTCTTTGCTTTGATTTTAAAAAACACAATTTTTATCTTCCTAATTCAAAATAAGTTAATTTGTAACACTTTCTTTCAAATTATTATCCGTTCTTGAAATTTTCCAGTCAAATATTTTTTAATTTTAAATGATTTATTGATTTGAATCTTTTAATAAAACTCGGATTGTTCCAAGATACTACATTGAAAATTAAAAATCAAAAGAAAATCATATGAAAGAAGATTGCTATATTTTAGATTTTAGAACAACAAAAAAAGAAATTATACACTTTAAATTATAAGCTTTTGATTCATTTGAATTAAAAACTTTTAAAATTCAAATAATTCAAACTTGAAACATTAAAAATTAAACTATTCCAAACTTAATTTGTTTGAAAATTAAATGATTCCTAAATTAGAATTTCAAAACTCAGACGTTAAAAATAATTAATTTTCAAATTGTTCATCACGATTTTTAAAGTTCAATCAATTCAATCCAAACTGCAAAATTAAAAGCATGAAAATCTACGATAAAGCATTTCCATGCGCAATGATCCATGATGATTTTGTACATTTTCGAAAAATAGGAACTTATTGATAAACACAAATTTTTTCTCTTATTTATAATTCCGAACCAAAGACATTAAAGTTGCAAATTTTCGGCTTGAATGACACTAGTTCACAGTAATTTTGTAATGCTGCTATATTTTTCTAATGCAGTTTTCAAGTTCAGCAGGCCAAAATGCATTGGAAAAATATAGCGTCACTAAATGTATTTTTTTTTTTAATTTGTAGACTAGTTTTATTTGTTTAATTCCATCATTTCAAGTACATTTAGTATACTTCATTCATGTGTGTGCGTGTGCAAAGATTAGAAATTATGAGAAAGGCACGCGACATATGTATTTTATCCAAACAATATAATTGAATTGCATGAAACGTGCTGAATTGGGCTAAATTGACTGTAAATTGAACTATGTTTCATTTCGTTTCAACTAATTATTGTAACAACCTTTTCCAAAGCTCGAGTCTTTTATTTTGTTTTTATCAAACATTTTATCCATTTCCGACTCATAAGACACCCGGCTTCGTAATGAGCAATATATCTTGTAATTCACATCGAAGTTGCTTCTCACCCGCATGCTATAGTATCAGTTTCATGTTACAGTCATAAAAATCACAGAAATTCAATTTACTCACCAATAATACTTAATTGCATTGCATTGAATTATATCATGCAAAATATGTCGGTAAAACATAGTGAAAGAATCAATTTTTTATCGATACTAGACTGAAATTGTGTTCTCTAGAGAGTATATAATTTTCATTATAAAAATTTGAAATATTTTGTAACTTTTCATAATATTTTATCATACATATACATTGGTGATTTTTGTACATTTTTCTGGCATATAAATCTTAAAAAAATTAAATATATATATATATATATATATATATATTATAATAAATTCGAAAGTGGCGATGCCAAAATCATCTCCTGGTTGAATAAGACCGCTATAGACTTGTAGAGAGCAGCCTACAGTCTCGCATTCACAATAGAAAGAACTAAAAATAGGTCAGCAAAGTACAAACCTTTTGACAAATAAAGGTCAAAATCACGTTAGCCCCCTACCTATGTGCATAAACTGCATGAATTAAGACTAAATACCGTCAAAACCATCAGTTCATCCTTTCCCATGAGCCCTGCCCTTGCAAACTGACTCGAAGCGGAACGAAACGTTTGGAGTTTGGAGTGTTACTTTCGGAAATTGGTTACGGTGCTCTTTGGGGCGATTTCACCAAATACCAATTGAAAAACTGGCATTGCACGGCCCCAGCTTAAAGAAAAAGTGAAAAGGGGGAAGAGCTGCTAGCAGCAAGTAACAGAGAGAAAAAGGAGAGAAGACGGTCGAGTTGTTAGGAGCAGAAATTGGTGAGAAAGAGATAGAGGAAGCGAAGACGAAACGAGAGTCAAAGTTCTTTGGGCATTGAGGCCCTCTCGGCCATAAATAATGCCGAATGTTGAGCCCCATAAGTCAGGTAGATTCATTCCTGCACGGATACTCCGCGAACCCCCGCTATAGAAGCCATTCTACGGTGTTTGGATGCTGGTGGTTTTCAGAGTCACGCCCTGAAGGCGACCGAAGGGGGACAAGCGTTGGCCGCGAGGGTGTATGGGAAAATAGCTCGATACAGGTGTAATATATTTATCCCGGGACATCTTTATAATCTGTTAACCTCGATGGAAAATAATCTTCTGATTCTTGGACCTTGTGGGGATCTGCGACCCATCTCGCTCGGCCCCATGAGAATTACAAATAAATCGGGCTATCGATTTGAATAAACCATTCTTCCACAAATCGACCAACCCCCAAGAGATTTGAAGTATTACTTTTTATTTACATCGACCTTCCCTCTGAAATCATTTAATCCTGATATATACATACAGATTGACCAAGTACCAAGTTGAGCTTGAAAATCACATCAAAACGTTGCACAATGGGTAGTTTTTATTTGTTATATAATTTAGTTTTTTAGTGTTTTCATAGAATCTCTTGGCTAAGAAATATGTTGGTTTTAGAGGACATGAGGTGATACGTATTTTTCGGATTTGAGAAAAAAAATTTCTGCGACTTTTTGAGCAATTTTTTTTGTTTAAATTTGTACTCGAATTTTTGCGAGTCAAACCCTTTAATTTTTAACAAAAAAGTGACGAATAATGGAAATTTTCAGTTTTTTGAAAATATTTCCTTTAAATTGTTAATAGCATTGACGTCATTTGGTTAATTTCAAACTTCTTTAAAATTTGCCAACGGTTTTTGAAAAATGACTATACAACTTTTCGTAATATGGAAAGAAAATGCAATATCTGAATCAAGTCAAAAGTTATAAAGTTTTAAAGAAAGAATAGTTGTGTTTTCTTTAAAAAACTATCTTGAAAATTTAAATACTCATAATATCGTGAAAAATGTTCACAAATAGGCCAAATACGTGTTGCGATTTGAAATGAATTCGGTCGGTATTGTTAAAAATGTTGATCTTGCCATTATTTTGTTATTATGGAAAAATCAATTTCTCGCATTTTTTGACTAAAAGTTTAATCAAAAACTGAAAATTATCAAGGAAATAGTGAAATATAACTAATAATGAGTTCACTTGAGTAACAAATGATATTCGAATTATTTCAGCGTCTTTATCCCGTTCTAATATGAATTACGAATTTACAGATTTCATACATTTTCGGATATAAACATTAAAAGTGCAATAATTCATTTAACATAAATATTATCAAATTCGTGGCCTCGAAATGAAATAAAGTGTGGATATAATGTAAATGATATAGTCCTTTATGTTGGATATACTCAATATGTGGTCCTAAAACAGTTTTCGAGTACCCCAGTGGGGTGCTCTTGAGGCTACTCTATCCGATACGATCCCATACAATCCCACATTGAAGCAAAAGTGATTTTCTATAGCATTATATCGCGATAACATCAAGGTAATGCTATTCACTTGTTTGCCAGAAGAAGTCGATAAGCATCGTTATAGGGTTCATTTTATTATTAGAATGGCATAATGCGCTTACTTCTCTCAACGGAACTTCCGGAGAAAATACATCAGGAATTTGATTGATAGAATTAAGACGAAATTCTAAGTAATAAATTATACAGTAGCAACTATTCAATAAAAAGATTGTGACCTCAAACAATAAATGTTTTTTTTTGTATTACTCAGCACTCACCCCCTATTCCTGCTCTAATCGGTGAAACATAAATTGCATAATTTTCTTTCAAAAAGAAAAATTGAAACAATACAAAATTTTAAGTAAGGTTAGTATAATATCATACGTTAGGGACAAAATAATTGTATAGGAGTTGAAGCATAAATTTCTACATGTGCCTTGTCAATCCATTTAGAGGTATACGGAACAGACTGTTATGTGACCACTTTGTATTATATTCGGTGGCTTCATAATTTAAACAATATAACAAGTGTGCTGAAGTATTGGGGAATTGTGCAATATGTTCAAAAATATAGAGTCACATGTCTGTCTGGTCAGTTTGAGTCCTTATTTTGGTAAAAATATTGCAATTTTATTTATTTAAAATTTTTTATGTAAACTGAGAACAGGGTCTTAGTTTCATTGGCTAAAATTGAATTTACAAAATTGCATTAATTGAAAAAAATAAAATCTCAAATGGGCCAGGCGCAGGCGTACCCTTATATGGGTGATTCTCCACATACATGGCACTTTTCTGTCTCGGATCTCTAGTAACTAAACTAAGTAGTGTTTCTTTATAAAACTTGCCTAACTTCTTCATTTTAGGATGATACAAGACCTCCGTAAAGAAAAATCAAGTCACATCATCGTATGTCTTAGCAAAATGCTCCCAAATACTCGAAAAATGCCTTTTTGGGATGTCTCTACGTACACGGCGCCAAGTTTAGAGACGTGTATTTAATACATAGTGAATTATCTTTCAAATTATAATTGATAGTTCGAATGTTTGACTCAAAAGCTATCAAATTCATAACAAATATTTTAATTTATTTACTATATTAGCAGAGAAAATTTAATCATACACGTGTCTCCCTAAATGTTTTCTATGGTTACGGTAAACGAATCTCCCATACCTTTCATCGACTTTCGGTCATTTTTAAACCCTTATCTTCTCACAATATCTCGAAAAACCATCACACTACTCATTCGTCAAAACTTCATAACAAAAAAGTAAGAACTTTTTTTGCAAAGTGAAAAAATGTAACCGAAAATGTAGCGTATTTTTATTAGTATCGGATACCGTACCTCATAAGAACTTTCATATTTCGTAATAAATATCAATGAAAAGATGACAATTCCGTGTAGCAAATAATAAAGGAGTTTCTGTCAGGAGGATTTATTAAATACTTTTGTTTTCAAAGCGTAAAAAGTAATTTTGTATGGTTTTCGGTTACCGTAACGTCGGATACCATAACCTGTTTTTCACTGTCAGGGACGAAATGGAGCTAATCGAACCCCTCTTCCAAATAATTTTATTAAAAATTAACGTAAATCGAGAATTAGAATATTTGTACCTACAAGTACTGCACACAAAAAATAAAGCGATTAGAGGGTTAATAAATGTAAGAGAAATGTAAGGAAAATCTAATTTGAAAAAAAATTTCAAATTTGAAAAGATATAAAATTTTGGAAAAACTTTGAATTTTTTAAAGAAAAATATTCTTCCCTGCCATTTTACGTTCAATGTGTGAATATTTTACAGCATTGTTTTACTTTACATACAATCAGAGTAAATCACCCGCAAAATCAAACATTGAAAACGTGTTCATGTGCTACAGGTCCTTCAAGTGAGAATTAAGCGTGAATAATTTATAGGGCCCCTTTCTTAAAGGCCAATGAACCTAACCATTATGAAAAAAAAAATTTTGAAAACATTTTTCCAAAAAAAGTTGCCCTTGCCAAAAGTTCCCTGTCTGTGGAGAATCACCCATATATATTTTCAACCATTTCCCAAAATTTGTGAATAATATTTACATTTTTCAAGTTTTAAAGCCGCCAAATATAATACAATAATTTGTCACGTGATACTCTGGTACATGTCTTCAAGCACTTATGTGACTAACAATCCAAAGAAATGCGTACACTGAGAAAAACGAAATCTTGAATGAAAGAAAATGTACTTGATTCTTGTTTTAAAGAAATGATCGTACTGAATACGTTCCATAAAACATTTCTTTAATACAAAGAAATGGTGTTATCTGAGCCAAAAATATGAAATTATTATTGGAAATAATTATTTATTTCCGTCAATAAATTATTAACTAACTGAAGGAACGTTATTATTGATTGAAAGAAATAAGATGCGATTTTAAATCAAGAAAATGTTTTTCCTTTAAAGTTAAACAAATAAAAGTCCATCGGCTGAATTTTGCGTGATAAGTTTCCATTATTCTCAACATAGTGAATGGTACTTTGGCAGAACCCCCCCCCCCCCCTCTGGACGCATCACTTATTTTGCGAATGACCCCAGTTCGAACGAATTAATTGCGAATTGTTTATTTTATTCAAACGACGATTTCTTCCAATTAAAAGGATCAATATTTAATTTTGTGAATATTTTTCAATGAATATAATTATTTACCTGCAATAATTGTGTCAACTCTTAGTATAGGACAAATATTTATTTAATTCGTTCACAATGATTTTCAGCCCAGAAAGAAAGAAAACCGCGCTTGAGCCATTTTTGAGAAAACTCAGTTTAGTATATATCATCTAAAAAAGTGCTCCAGGAGCTGAATATCTTACGTCTCTTACGAGAAATGAAACCCTTAAATATTTTTGATAAATGGTGAAAAAAAGTGGGAAAAAATTAGTTTTTTCAAATTCATCCCCAGTCCCGAGTACCGGTATAAGAATTAAAGTTTTTGAAATTTCTTGTTAAACTAGAATGTGTTATTGAAAAAAAATTATTTGCTAAACATTCAGACACTTTCATTCTTATATAGATACTTGGGAGTTGAGATATACTGGAAAGAAGCAATTTTCAAAAAACTACTTTTTTCAGTTCTTTTAAGTTATCCATTATCCAGCTCCTGGAACACTTCGTTAGTCTTTTTGAAAGCTTAACATAATGGTTGGAGCCAATACAGTTTCACTTTTAATTTATCTTAATGAAAATATGTTGATTAACCTCTTTAAAAAAATAAATAATTGAGTTTTCTCATAAAGGCTACAAGCTTCCCAGAAGTTTAACCAGAAAAAAGTTAATCGAGAGTCGAGATCCATTGTAAATTTGATTCTACTCTATATATAGTGCATACCTGTACTTATTCGACATTTAGAATGGTTTAATTGTTTATGATAATATCAAAATTGCTTATGCATTTTAAGTTTCTCCAGATTTGTATTCTTTCAAAATCTTTCTCTCTTTTTATACACCATTAAACAATACTAAGAGTCTTGTATACTCGGTGCACTTATACAAAGAGAATGAGTGCAAAAAATAATCCAAAATATTCCTTTGATGTGCAAAGGCCTAAGCTAGTTAAGAGGAATGAATTAAACAACATAACGATTATGATCGAGATGACCGTTCCGCATCGATTCGTCTGCTTGCGTGTTATTCACGACGAATTTCTTCGAACTCATTGAATACCGGCTGACTTATGTCCTGGTCGTGTGCGGTACGTCATGTCGGTCGGTCATATGGCAAAACTAAATTAGAGTTGAGAAAAAGGTCTAGAGACTGAATACTGATTAATTGCACCACAAAAATGATGGATTTTGCGATCCATTGATATCAAATTAATTTTGAGCATGCGTTTTAGTAAATTAAATTATACAGGCTTAATGATTTTTTATGTAAAGATCTTACAATTTTAGGATAAATGAAGCATACCGCTGCTTATTATTATTATTATACCATTAACCCAAATCCCTTTCGGGGTAAGCGTGACTCACTCGGTTCTAGCCTCGCTATATATGCTGTCGAGGATCAAGGAATTTCATATAAAAAAAAGTGAGAAAGGAAAGTGTACGAGGAGGTATAAGGGGGGGGGGGGGGGCGGTATGTTTTTTTTAGTAATCTAGAATTCCCGTGTTGCCTATTGTATTTACGAGACAAGCTATACAAAAGAAAAACAAAACACAAACATGTGATAGCTGAGATTCACCGAATTTCTAATTCCGAAAAATTTTCAATGTTTCAACTACGTGGAATCGAAAGAAGAGGAAGGTCGAGAAAGTGGAAAAATAGCTTCAAATTTTAAATAAATTTTTTTTTTATTCTCCAACACTGCGAATTAAATTGAATTTATAATACTTTGATATTGCATGATTACATGATTAGTTTTTATCTTTGGCGCATTATTAATTCCTCAAAAATCAATTACATTGGGCTAACATTTTTCAGAAAACTTATCTGTACTGTAATCAACAACTTTCTCGCTGGAAATTTTTTGTTGCTCAAAATTCGCTTGACAAACGAAACGCTAAAAGTTGGAGAAGACCGATACGCGCCAAGCATCAACAAATGATAAACACACATTTTTTAAACTAAATTGATCAATTCCTCTTATAAGAGGAATTGATTAATTTAGTTTAAAAAATGTGTGACATTGCAGAGCGCATTTCCTGAAAATTTTATTTGAAAATTCCCAAAACTGACTGACACAGCACGAGTTGAAGTGAAAAACGAATTAAAATAGATTTTTCCAAAAAAGTCAGGTTTTGGCTTTAATTAGAAAAATATAATAGCTATAACTTTTTGTCTAGAAGAAAAAAGATGCATAACAAAAATTTCTCACCTAGATATGTATAGCCTTAAAAAATTAAAATTTGAAAATGTTTTCAAACGCCTCCAGGGGTCTTTCCACTCCCAGCGAAATAAATGTTATGTGCCCTCATTCGATCCGGCAGCTATCGATGTGCTCTGTTACAATAAACAACATTTTTTGCAACACCCACCTCGCTAAATTATACGCGAAGTGACTCATTCCGGATAACAATGCGGGAATAATATTGGCGCATGCGCAGTTCGATTCTTATATACTTTCCACATCAGCGAAATGTACGCGCATACGCACTTTGCAGATAAGCAAGTTTCCGCATCGTGACAATTCGGGGGCAACGTAACAACAGCAGCGCTCAGTGTTTTAATGATTGAAGTTTTGTTTTCAGGGTTTCGTAGCCCCCCCCCCCCCGGGGGGGGGCAAAATAGCATGAATGCCAACATTTTTTTTTCAACACATTTTTTTTAACAAATTTTTTTCCCCAAATTTTTGTTTTCAAAATTTTTGTTTACACAAAACATTTTTTTTCAAAATTTTTTTTCACAACATTTTTTTTTCCAGCAAAATTTCTTTACGCACCTCTACGCAAGATAAAATTACTATTTTTCGTTACCACCTCCTAACAACTTTCTCGGAAGGTTGTTGCAAAAAATAGCGTGTGATAGTGTCTATCGCGAGGCGTTACACTGGAAGCATCGCAGCGCATGGCCTCACTAAAATTACAATATCTGCGGCCCCAGAAGAGTCTCCATGAATTTTTCTTGTTAATATGATTTCAGAAGTTTGAAAATACAATTTAAAAAAATAGCTCCTTGTGTGTTTTGTTACTTTTCAATTTTCAAACTTCTGAAATCATATTTCAAGAAAAATGCATGGAGAGTCTTCTGGGGCCGCAGATATTGTAATTTTAGTGAGGCCATGCGCTGCGATGCTTCCAATGTATAACGCCTCGCGATAGACACTATCACTTTTTTACTACTTGTAAAATTTTTTCCTATGCTCAGTATGGCTTGAACTTAATACGGAGGGTTCTGGAGAATAGAAAAAGTTGTTTACTTGTAATGATAATGATTATTAACAAACACTGGACATTAGAAATTATTAATAATTTGAAACGGATTTCTCGGCATTAAAAACAATATGGCTTTTATTGACAAAGTTAAAAAATTGATCGAACAAATATATCTCTTAATATTATTTATTAACTTTATAACCAAATTATATAAAAATTGTATGTTGAAAATGCGTTATTCGATACTATTGTTTAAAATTATGAACAATAGTATATTGTGCTACAAGTGCGGGGACACGTGATTGTGAAGTTTGCTGTTCAAGCCAGAATTGTATTGTAGGCGAGTAGACGAGTCGGAGGCGAGTTGAAGGTGGCTAGTGTTGCCGTTCGAGACGAGGAATGGCGAGGAACAAGTCGAGGAACGCAAGGAAGGATAGCTCGAGGCCTCGCGTTTCGAGGCGAAACAAGGCGGACAAATTTCAAGTCCTTGAAAACTCACAAGACAAGGCCAAGACAAGGCCTTGCTTTTCAAGGCCTTGCCTTGGCCTCATCTTGGAGGCTTGAGTTTCCTTCAGCAGATGTGAATATTTTCCGACCACCGGGGAAGGGATAATAAATTGAAGCTCGCATAGGATGACTTTGGATGCAAGTGATAACACCAATTCCAATGTAGTAGGGATAGTTAAATACTGTACTTAAATATTTAAGAAATAATTTGAAATACAAAATTATAATTAGTAACAATTAAAACTAATGAATAATATTTGTTTAAATAATCATAATTAATAATAATTTTAGAAAAAAAATTTTCAACGTTTTTTTCCAAAATTTTTTTTTTTATAAATTTTGTTTTCCAACATTTTTTTTTCCTACATTTTTTTTCCAAAATTTATTTTTCATACATTTTTTTCCAAAATTCATTTTTCATAAATTTATTTTTCATACATTTTTTTCCAACATTTTTTTCATACATTTTTTTCCTCAGAATTTATTTTTCATAATGTTTTTTTCCAAACAATTTTTTCACTTAATTCTTTCGTAATGAAGTTTCATTCCAAAAATTTCTTTTCATAAAATTTTCGTTCCAACAAATTTGTTTTCAACCAAAATTTTTTTCAAACATTTCTTTCCAAAACTTTTTTTCGTAAATTTTTTGTACTTAATTTCTTTCCATACCTTTGTTATTCAATACATTTTTTTCCAAACCATTTTGTGTACGAAATTACAAAATTTTGTGGTTCGAGATTCTGTGA